>JASDQU010881013.1:0-11158 GCA_032191745.1 Picea mariana
TAGGTCGCTGACCCTTCCTTTATAGCTTTCCAAAACCCTAAATCATGCCGAAACCCTAAATCATTGTTGAAACCCTAATTCACTGTTGACTTCTATTTTTAGCTCATAATGACTTAAAAGCGTTGTTAACCCTTGTTAGCTCAATGTCACTTTCCGAATATAACACCTGTGACTAGAGTGACCTCTAGTAACCCTGTTTACCCCTCTTTGGCCCTGGCTATAGTCTAACGGGGTGGTTTAGACCATTAAGCCTCCTTTTCTGGAGCTCCTATTTGGAAAGGAACATTACAATATATATATATATTGATTGAGAAATTAAACTGTTGGACTAAATAAACTCACTTGAAACACTAAAGAACTATTTGACATTTTTCATGTTTGGTTGCTTTTCATGGCAAGTCAATTTGGAGCTTTTTAATGAGAATTCGAAAAAGTGTTGAAATTACATGGTATAGGTGTTGTAGGGATTTTTGAGGTTGTTGAATCTGCCTTGCATTATCAAAATTGGCAATTTTGATTGATTTCATTGAAATTTGAGTTGTGGGTTTGCAACAAGACCAAATAAAAAAAGAGTCATAACATTGGCTAGATATCAAGCTCCCCCAAAAAACCTTAAGAACTATAACATAATAATTTTAAATGGAATGACAACATTAGTGATTTTAAATAGAATGACAACATAGGAATTATGTCCAAAAATTAGTGTTCTATTTGAAATTGAAAAAAAATGAAACCATAAATGATAAAAGTTGAGGGAAATAGATATACATATTTACAAATAAAAAAAAAATGTTCCATGATTTCCCTCAGCAATGAAACTACATTTTCATTACTCGCACATTAAATTCCAAACTTGTAGGTACATACAATCTACATAAAAAATAAAATAAAAAAAAAACCCTACAACTTAATCAAGAGAAGTAACCACTTATGAAGAATTTAGGTACCACTGCACTACAAAAAATGACTATATGAACCACCATGTGTTCACAATGGCTAGGTTTCGGTATTGAAAACAAGGAAGCAAATAATGGTAGAACAAGCACGAGTAAAACTCACTAACAAACATAACCAATGCAAAACAACCAAACAAAAGAATACCCTAAGGGTTAGTTGAACAAAATTTTGGGCCATGTTTGTTTTCTTTCTCACCAAAGCAAACAATTTTCTTGCATTTAAATCAATAAACCCTACCATTGTTCCATCAAAACCAAAACCCATGTGAGGTGATTTTTCATCATTTAGTTAACAAGTTAAGACAACCTTTGTTGTGATAGAGAATTGAAGTGAAGCCATGAAAATTCCCACTATGAATCCCAAAGGAAAAATCCTCAACTCACTTCAGTGATTAGTTAATCTCATGGAATCAAAGGGATGTTGTCACGTATACCATACCATAAAAACTGAAAAAACCTCATTGAAAAGAAACAAGAGCAATAGTGTCAAGGTATTTTTTAGTGGTCAATATTTGTCAATTGGCTATATTTCGGCCTTTAAAAAAATGTTTATATTCATTAATTGGTCATTTTCTCTTTCAAAATTCGCATACTTTTTACATAAAACATGTTCATATTGGTAATATTCGCCAAAATTTACAATTTTGAATAGTAAATTATGTCTTTTTATTGAATATTCACCTACATATCAATATGTACGATTTTTTCAAACCAAAATAGTCACCTAGAATACTATACTTCGTATAATATTTGAATTCTTAAAATAACCTGAATAATGTAGTTGAGTCCTTACCCGTATTTTCTCAAAACAAGTAAATCATTGAGTCATGGAACCAAAAAAGAGTCAACACCACAATGTTATGAAGCAAGCAAGAAAAGGAAATCAAACAATGAATCTCTTGGATAGCACACGATAAATCATAATGAAAAGTTTCTCAGTGTGCACAGTTCACCAATGAATCTCCAAGAACTTAAACTACTAACCTTGAGCATGCTAACTATAATTTAGCAAAACCTCATAAAGAAACAGAGGGATGGTCATAGAAGGAAGGTTAACAAGAAACTTAGAGGAAACAAACATGAAACTCTACATAGAACATGAGATGGAGTATGTAATCATAGCTTCCTTGAGTTTGAGAAAAGAAGACAACAATAGGGATAGTGCACTTATAAACAATAGAAACCCAAAGAATTACATACCATCTATTACATGAGAAACTGTAATGAAAACTAGGAGATTGAGAAAATCAATTTTGTATGGAAAGAAAGTGAAAAACTCGAAATAATAATGCACATACAAATCACCAACACCTTGCCATGAATGTTGTATCGTTGTCTCCCAACAAATATGAACAGAAGTCATGCTAAAAAAATCCATGAGCAAGGGATGAACTAAGACAAAAGAGATTAAACCTAAACCAGAATAATTGTCCTCTCAACTAATTCTTATTTGAAATGGAATCTACAAAACTTAACATTTCTCCAATATGATTTAATTTAAGATGAACTTTGTGCATGCCATCTCAATGTTTGGAGTAACAATGCCCTCAACTAGCATATCATTGTATTCAATACTCATATTTTTATTGAAATTTGTGTAGGGTGTCTGGATGTTTGGAGGAGAAACCATCTCAACAAGCATTTCATTGTATTCAATGCTCATATTTATGTACTAAGATAGGTGGCACTTTGCATGCATTTTGAATTTTATTTCCCTTAACTTTTTTTAAAGGAAAGCAATCACCACCGCCCCAAACAAGAAAATTGTTATATCAATCAAGGGTGGGTTTGACATTCAAATTGAATATTTTTGTCCAATTTGAATGTTTTTTATAGTTGGTTTTATAGAGGAAACCTTCAACATGATGTGGAGAAAAATTCCTCAATAATTTATTTTTTTGATTGGGGAATAACCTATTAATGATTTTGACCTTACAAACATGGTTTTATTCAATCTATATAGCTATTTTTTGTTTTATATTATATTATTATACATTGTGGATATATATTCATGTCCTTTAATATTAATTATAAAATTTTATTTCTTGGAAAGAGAAATTAAAAATCGATGTTATGTAATATAATATTAATGTATGTAATATATATTCACTCTATTTAATATTAATCATGAAATTTTAATTCATAGTGCGAAAGAGAAATTTATAAATTTGAATATTGAATATTGAAATTTAGCTTTGAGAACTTGGAAAGAATTGCTTAAAGTTATAATGTCAATTAGGTCTCATTAATTTTCTATGAATTATTTTTCTTGCTAATAATTTAATAAAAAATTTAATTTTTTTTATTTAAACTTTTTGCATAAATATTCTAAATTGTTAAAATCAAATTAAATAAATTTATTTTGTCTTATTACATTTTCTTATAATTTGTAATTTTGATTAATCAATCTTTTTTTTGTTTGCTAGTTTGATCGTGAATTGCGGGACTAGACTAGCTTGTGGTTGAGAAATAGCGACTCAGAGGCATCTAAGCCGACATGAGCCACACCAACCCTTAACATGGCTGGATTTTTTGTCCTTGCAAGTTTCGAACCAATGACTTAACATCACAGAGTACCTTAATAACACACTCCGTCACCTATTATCCTACACCTGAAAGACTTTGATTAATCAATCTTACTCATGCATCAAATATTAATTAAAATGTTAAAAAACATAAACAAAACATTATTCTCAACCTTTATTCTAAGCTTTCCAATTATCTAACTATTAAAGAAACTTCAAATACAATAGAGAAACATGTTAATTAAAATAATGTCTTTATTATAATTATTTTCAATCCTTCCACATTATTTTTTAATATAATATTAATAACTTTTCATAAATACTTAAATAATAATATATCTTATATTTTATATGGAATAAACTAATTATCGCTATTACCAATATGATTAATGTTTTTCCCTTACTTTTTCCAATAGAAAATTGCACATTATATTGATAAGAATATAATCTTTTTATATATATTGTTTCTTCGTTGACGTGGCATCTAGTCCACTCTGGCCAGTCAATGATCATAGCTAACAATCCTTATCTCATCTAAGAAAAAAACAAAAAATGACTATAATTCTATCACAATAAAGACCCTCTATCATAGAGGTGGATATAACAAAAAGACCCTAAAAAGTATAGTGACAAAGAGAGAAACAACTTGAAAAAAGAATTACAGATTTAAGAACTGAGATGATCCCTCATGTCCCTCCACCCATAATTTATATGCAATTCTCCCTCGGAAGCTATGGAGAGCCTTCTTTGATAGATGATCTGCTTGTTTGTTTGCTTTCCCTGTATATGTGCTCGAAGGAAATAGATCTGAATAATGGACAAATTTCTTCAATTATTTCCTTCCATGCATCCAGATTTGCCACCCTTAGTTCACCTTTCCTATTGAGCCAGTCAATAACTATCCTAGAGTCCCCAAAAACATGTAAAGCAGATACTGACAGTCTAACTGCAAGAGATAAAGTAGCCCATGCTCCCATAAGTTTCGCTCTGGTATTTGTTCCATTCCCACAGTTTAGTATCCATTTGTACTCTCTAAAATCATCAATCTTTATGACACCACCCACTCCACTTAGAAGACCATTGTGTTGAGCAGCCCCATCAAACCAAGAAAGTGTTTTATCTACAGGATAGGAATAATCAATGAACCGAGGAATGCTATCTTGATGTGAATTCTTTGATACACCCATAGCACTCCTTGCTAGATAAACTATTCTTTGAATTGATGGTGGCTTTTCTTCAAAGATAGACTTATTCCTATCTATCCATATAAACCAACAGATATATACCGACAGAGCTTTCATATTTGAATTCCGAATAGCCCAATTTTTTAAGGATTCTGTCACTGTGTTTCCATTCCATTCATAAGCTAAGTTCAAATCCTTTTTGATTTCCTCCCAAACTGTCCGGGTAAAGGAGCAATTTACAAAAATATGTTTTGTAGATTCTCTTTTTGTTTTGCATAAATAGCAAATGTTTGGCCCTTTCCATCCTCGCTTTTGTAGATTTTTCCAGGAAAATATTTTATTTTCTGCTAATAGCCAAATGAAAATATTTATCTTCAATGGCCATTCCCACTTCCATAATTTTCTCTTCCATCCCCCAAGAYTGTAATTCCATRGAGATTTTGATAATGCTTTGTAAACGTTTTTGGCAGAGATATATCCAGTCTTATCTCCTCCCATCCAAATCAATTCATATTGTTWATCAACTAACGCTATGCTAGAATCCATCAATGAATGTGTGTAGCGATCCCATTCCTCAGCTAGAGGCTCATCCAGACCCAACTCAGTGCTACTGATCCAGCTTGTACCTGTCGCTCTCCCAATCCCTGGTCGGTTCACTTGATATAAGAGATAAATATCCTTTTGATTGAGATTGGTCACTAATTCCCTTGACATAATGGCTTCCTGTCCCAGGCCTAAAATCACATCCTTTCCAACTTGAATTGAGAGACCAGAGCCTGGCTTCCAGGCCAACCAATGAATAATGATTGGAAAAGTATTACGAAGATTTTTCCACATCTGTGATCTAAAAGGATGAACTGGTTCTGCCGATCGGAGCCAAGTAAAAAATGAGACATGCAAAAAGTACTTATCCTTGAGGATATTTTGCCAAATTCCATGTCTCATGAGAGCTCTCTACATTGTGTTTGTAGCCAATGCTCTATAGAATATGAAAATATTTCAGATGCCTCAGCCTCCATATTTTTTAGGTCTTGCAATTGATTGCTAGTTACTTAAATGATACATGTTACTATGAGTGTCTCCAGACCAAAGGAAATCGAAACACATCTTACAGATTATTTGAAGAACAACAATCAGAATGTGAGCTAGGGCCAACTAGTAAACTGGTTGGCTCTCCAAGACTGCCTTTATCATAACATAACATCCCCCAAGGGACAACCACTTATTACTCCAGTGAGTTATCCAAGACTCATACTTATCAAGTAACCATTGTCAGTCTTCTACTTTATAACTGTCAGATTTTAACATATACCCCATATATTTGAAACCTAATGCCAAATATTTAGTGGGGAAGAGGAGAAATTCCTTTAAAGACCTAAGATTTTCCAAATGGACCCTCGAGTGGAGTAAGACAGACTTCTGAGGGTTGATAATCAAACCCGAGGTGCAACAGAAGTTTTGAAGAATATCCTGAATAACCTCCCACTCCGAAAGAGTTGCTCCAGTCATTATTAGAATATCATCTACAAATAAAAGATGAAGCACTTTAATAAGTCTATATACCTTGATTTTTGAGATTGTACCTTCGGTTTTTGCTTTTTTGAGAGCCAAGCTAAGACCTTCCATAACCAAAATAAAAACAAGAGGCGACATCGGGCAACTTTGTCTGAGACCTCTGAAGCTTTTAAAAAAGTTTGTGGGTTCTCTGTTAATCATAATGGAATAATTTGTAGATGAGACACATGCCATAATCCAATTGGTAGTTTGTTGGCACAGGGGCAGACCCAGGGTTCAACACTTCAACAACGCACCAACAAAACCCTAACTACCGACCCTTTTGGCAAGATATGCGAAGCAGATGAAGTCTCACCTGAGGTAGAGGCAGGGGTGGTTGCAGGACTCAGGTGTCTACAACCTAGCCGGAACACAGATCTGTGATCACAGTACTTAACAGAGCACTTAGCAGTTAACATCCATTAATATTTAACTCTTATCCACTTCGCAGGAGAAAACCCTAATTACAGAACAACGCAGTGTTCAACAAGATGCAACACATCCAAGAACTTAGCATATAGAAATAGATCAGATCTAGCATTCATTCACATCACTAAGAACTAAGCTACTATATCATATGCATCTAACATACATAAAGATTCATCACTAAGCATAAATCACATCAATGACACAAAGAAATCACAACACATGATATACGTGGTTCACCCCCAGTGTGGGGCTACGTCCACCAACTCTTATTCTCTTTATTATCTTCGTTCAATGCACAGAGCCACAAGACTCACTCCGCATAGGACAAGAGATCTGCGCACATCTCGCCAGATCCTCCTTCCCTAAGTTAGGTCACAACACAAAGCCTTCTTACACAGTCTGCACACCAGCTTCTTACAATCACTGGCACTTAGCTCTGCAAATATTAACACAAAGTATGCACAAAGCCTCTAGCTCCGCACTAAGCCACAAACATTCACTACTACTCGCACTTAGCACATTGGCCTCATTACCCCCTACTTACATCGCCTAGATTTCTATTTATACTTTACAAAAAGGGGCCTAAACATGGGTAAACCCATGGGCTGACATCCCATACCCGTTACATAAACCATAAACCCAAAAATCCCTAAAAAGGTGTCGAGATCCCGTGATCTCCGCTTCGCCTTGCGCTCCACCTTCGACCAGCCTGTCGAAGTCCCAAAATGGTCAAACATGACTAAGGTTCTCCAAAACTTGGTCAAGGGCCAACAGGCCCCCAACACTCATTTGTGACTCATCCCGAGTCACTCTGATTTGGGTAACTCTGCCTCGAGCTTGGCTCGAGCTGCCTCAACCTGTTGCTTTGCCAGAGCCTCCTGCTCGATGAACTCCTAAATAACCTTCTCCTTCACAGGTCCTTCCAAGCATTGTTCTACTGTGGTGACCACTTGCTCTAGTTCCACACCTCATCCTTCAATTTCCTCAAAAAGTGTGCAAGCTTCATCCTGCACTGGTTGGAGCCTCTAGGTCACTTCCATGACCTTGCTTTGGATGGCATGGAACTATCGCTGAACCATGCACTGTTTTTGGAACCTTTTCATCCTCTTGACCGCAGACAATGACTTCAACTGTGCTTGCACTGTTGTTGCCTGCTTCTTTTCCTCCCGGAGTTGTGATTCCAATGTCCTTAGTTCAGGGTCCTATGCAAGGCGCTCGTAAGTCTGCGCACTTCAACTACTGAGCTATTTCATTCTAAGGCCAATGCCTTGATTCTTTGGACTACACTCCAGGCAGTTTCTTCCCTTTGGTCTCACACTTCCTGCGGAGTGCTTGGCACAACTTGTAATTCTAGTTTCGCTACTCTTTGTTGGAGCTGTTGAATGGATTCAACAAGATTTCCCACTTGACTCTCCATTGGGTGTTCTTCCATCTGTTCTAAGTCCGTCATAGAGCGAAGTTCTCTAGTGACTACTTCTTTAACTTCAATCTGCTCTACGAGTAACTATTCTTTCTCCTTCTGGATCTGCGCTCTATCCTCTACAAAATTTTCTTGGAGGTCATATTTTTCTTGTTGCGCAACCCGACGTTGCTCTATGGCTTCCTCTTTTGCTGTGGCCTGCTCTTTTTCCTCCTGGACACGACGAAGGTGAGCTTCTGTCGAATCTGCTAATCTGCGTAACTGGGAGTATCATCTCCCAACTATGCTCCTTCTGGTGGTGGTGGCATAGTAGACATTGCGTGGATCGAATAGAGAGCATGTTGTACTTCGTTAAGCTCTACTTCGATCCTATCAAACAAGGCGCAAAACCATTTGTTGTCATAGGGGCAGATCCAGGGTTCAACGCTTCAACAATGCACCAACAAAACCCTAACTACCGACCCTTTCGGCAACACTTGCAAAGCAGATGAAGTCTCACCAGAGGTAGAGATAGGGGTGGTTGCAGGACTCAGGTGTCTACAACCTAGCTGGGATACAGATTTGTGATCATAGTACTTAACAAAGCACTTAGCAGTTAAAATCCATTAATATTTAACTCTTATCCACTTCGTAAGAGAAAACCCTAATTACAGAACAACACAATATTCAACAAGATCCAACACATCCAAGCACTTAGCATATAGAAATAGATCATATCTAGCATTCATTCACATCAATAAGCACTAGGATGCTATATCATATGCATCTAACATACATAAAGATTCAACACTAAGCATAAATCACATCAATGACACAAAGAAATCACAACACAGGATATACGTGGTTCACCCCCAGGGTGGGGCTACGTCCACCAACTCTTCTTCTCTTTATTATCTTCGTTCAATGCACAGAGCCACAAGACTCACTCCGCATAGGACATGAGATCTACGCGCACCTCGCCAAATCCTACTTCCCCAAGTTAGGTCACAACACAAAGCCTTCTTACATAGTCTGCATACCAGCTTCTTACAATCACTAGCTCTTAGCTCTGCAAATCTTAACACAAAGTATGCACAAAGCCTCTAGCTCCACACTAAGCCACAAACATTCACTACTACTCGCACTTTGCACATTGGCCTCATTACCCCCTACTTACATCACCTAACTTTCTATTTATACTTTACAAAAAGGGGCCTAAACATGGGTAAACCCATGGGCCGACATCCCATACCCGTTATATAAACCCTAAACCCAAAAAGCCCTAAAAAGGGGTCGAGATCTCGTAATCTCCGCTTTGCCTTCGACCAACGTGTCAAAGTCCCAAAATGGTCAAGCATGACCAAGGTTCTTCGAAACTTGGTTAAGGGCCAACATAGTTGGAATACTAAAACCACTCTGTAGCAGAATTAACCTTAGATAATCCCAGTTTGTACAATCATACACCTTTTTTAAATCAAGTTTCAGGATTATAGCTTGTAGTTTTTTGCTTTTAATACTATGTAAACGTTCTTGTGCCGATCTAATTGCATCAAGAATTTGCCTGCCTTTAAGAAAACCCAATTGTTCTTCTGATAAAGATCTGGACAAAATTGGTCTTATTCTCTTAGCAATCACTTTTTCTATTATCTTATAACACAAATTACATAAGGCTATCGGTCGAAAATCACTGAACTTTGTGGGATTATTTGCTTTGGGGATCAGTGCGAGAAAGGTTGAGTTAATCATGTTGATTACTTCCCCTCTAATTCTAGATTCTTCCACTATATCTAATAAGTCTTGTCCAATCAACTCGAAGAAGTGTAAGAAAAACTCCACAATCCATCCGTCTGGACCAGGACTTTTGTCCTTTACAAAGCCCCTTAGAGTCTCAAGAATTGCATCCTTTGTAACATCTTTTTCCAAGTGTCTTAAATCCTCCTCCCGCACGATGGTGGGAAACAATATGACTGAATTGATCTGATTGACAATGGTGTTTTTTCCTGTATCATTAAAGAAATGTTTAAAGAACTTAATTGCTTCAACCTTAATAGCTTGTTGTCCCATATGTCAAACCCCTGTGCCATCAATAATCTCCCATATGAATTTTTTGTTTCATCTGTAACTTGCAAAATTGTGGAAGAACTTGGTGTTCTTATCATCGCTTTTGATCCATAAAGATCTACTTTTCTACCACCATTGTTCTTCCTTTGCCAACAATAGCTTCTTTCTCTCAGATTCTAGATTGAAAACTGATTGGTCAAAGTTTTCAGTAGTGTTTCCATTATTCATCAACTCATAATTGTTATTAAGAGTCTCTTCAATCATATTTAGGTCCCTCATGTCCCGAAGACAGTTTTCCTTTGCCCAACTTTTGACTAGCAATTTTAAAGAAGTGAGTTTCCCCACCAATCTCCTTTGAGCACCTATAATATTTAGAAGACCGGGATCCATTTAGAAATCCTTTACCATCATCTCAAAGGACTCTTCCCCAATCTACACCGGGTTTAGTTTAAAAGGATACAACACCCTCAGGATCCCAACTCCAAACTCTAGAAACACTGGAGCATGGTTTGACAGAAACATATATTGAACACAAGTCATGTACCTCTAAGTAGTAGCCAAGATATCCTTTGCAATATATATCCTATCAAGTCTTTTGGCAATACTATCCACCCCTACACGATCATTCCTCCACGTCGGAACAATCTCAGAAGGAGCAACATCAACTAAAGAGTTTTTTAAGAAAAGGGATTTGAAAAAACCCGCCAAAGAGTCTTGTAGAGCTGACTGCCCCTAGACCTCCGCAGATGAAGTAGTGAAATTCAGGTCTCCAACAATGATTAGATCCTTTTGTGATAAGATACTTGAAGCTTCCACCGAGATCCATAAATATTTTTTGTCCTGACATGGTCCGTAAACATTTAGTAGCGATAACTTCCTTTTATTCAATATAGAGTATCCTGACAAAAGAATACCACCTATACTTAGAAAAGGGTCAAAAACAAATAAATTAGGATCCCAAGACACAAGTAAACCACCAGAAGTCCCCACTGAGCTAACAACACAAATCTTCCATTCAGGCCTAAGCTTATACATAAAATTTCTTGCCTT
>JASDQU010881014.1:0-13854 GCA_032191745.1 Picea mariana
GGAGGAGAGTTGGGGTTTGATTCATCGGAGAATCGGAGTTTTCTAAGACAGGGAACTTTTGCATGTAGGAATCGCGATACGCGATTTCTTGACTGGATCAAAGTCGTCCATCAGAAGGGACACGCGGCAAGTGATCCCGCAGAGTCGAGGATCGAGGAACTGAAAGTCCCGTGCACATGACAGCAGGAATCGCGATATCCCGATATGTGATTTCTCGATGGAGTTAAAGACCGTAGTGGGATACAGGTGGCAGGCTTTCGCAGCGAGGAGCGGACCATTGACAAGTGACAGGGCCCACAACACTGACGAGATTATCCGAGCCATCCGATCTGGACAGACACGTGGTGCGCAATTAATTCACTTCGGCGTATCACCCCTCGCGACTCCAAAATGCAAAGGATAGTCCCGTTATGTTCCGATGCACGAGGTGACGGGAGAATCCGTGGACGAGAGATTTCTTGTTTTATGACAGACAGTTCTTCTTTACCTGTCTAAGTTTTTCATCTTATGCTAGGAAGTTCATGATTGACTGAGTCATGCGAATTGTTGCGTTTCTGTTATGATAAATGATTTATCGTGGAATTATTGTATTTTTTTGTGCTCTGTATTCAAATGCAAGAAGACCTTATGTTGGGATGCCTTCTTCTACAGTCTGTTAGGAACCTGTTGTTTATAACATACCTTTGCACTCTTCCCCATAAGTCCTCCACCTACTCACCTTTTACTATAGCTCACTGTCTAAAATTTACGTAAGACCTCACTTTCTCATGCATACTTGGCCTGTTTTTTGAGTTGGAACACTATTGTTTCGAGTTTCCTTCCATTTGATCACCCATCTATGAATAATCGTGACATAAAATTGATGGGCGTCGGGCTCTGCTCCTGCTAGAAATCCAAGAGTGACTTTCGTTGCCAACATTTATGGTGTCGTTGCCGGGGATGAAGTTGAATATCTTCCCAGGGATTGAACGACAACGATTAGCTGATTCTGAAGGTGCATCAGATATCAGAACTATTGATATTGCTGCTGTGCACCTGGCGACTCCATTGTGATGACTCTGCTGGGGAGAACCTACTCTACTAATTGTGGCGTTCAGAGGAAGACACATGCGGTCTCATCCACAGTTGCCCTTAGCTACACCTAAAAACAATACAGTGGTGGTTCTCAGAAAAGGAAAGGCCCCTGAAGCAGAGGCTTCCACCGCCGAAACAGGTAATCTGCCATCTCCTTTTGTCAGAACTTCGTTTTCTCCTCCTCAGTTTCTTAATAGACCTTCTTCAGAGGTTTCCCGTTTCCTGAACTTTGGGAGTGTTCCTGCTGAGTTTTCCCCTCCTGGCCTGGGATTGGAGGGAGAAATCCTTGTCACTCCCCTCTCCTCTGAAGCTGTACCTTGGCGTAGACACATGACCACAGATGATTTCCCCAATCCTGCATAGGGAGGAGAACCTATCGACTGGAGCTCGGTAGCCTGTTCCTTGAATCACCTCTTGTTTCCCACCCCACTCCGAGATTTACTCCCTCTAGCCCCTTCGCGAACTCCTTCTCCTCCCAGCTCTCCTCCACCTAACATTCCTATGGCCGGTGCTAATCCCCCTCTGAACAGAATGGACGCCATAGTTGCTGCTAAGTATGCTCCCTTGATCTTACCTCATCCCACGAATCCTTTCCCTGTTGGAGATTACTTGAAATATATGCTCAAGTTCACCGGGGAAGGGGACATAACTGCGGAAGAGCACCTGGCTACTTTCTATAGTTATGCCGTCAACCTGAACATTGGAAATGAAGATGTCTGGATGAGGGTTTTTGTCCAGATCCTGGATGGTGAGGTGAGAAAATGGTTTAGAGGATTAGCTTCCGGATCTATTGTTGGAATTGATGCCCTGGATAATGCTTTCTTGAGGCTGTGGGGAGATAAGAAGGATTTCATGTATTACATGACAGAGTTTGGGTCGTTGAAAAGAACGGAAGGAGAGTCTGTTCTCGACTTCTCCAAGAGGTTTAATAAAATGTACAACAGAATCCCTACTGATATAAATCCCTCCGAAGCCCTTGCAATGATCACTTATTCCAGTGCTTTTGATCCTGATTTCTGCCTACTCCTGAGAGAGAGAAGAGCTGCTATGCTGGCCCATATGCAGGATGCGGCCGTGGAGGTAGAATATAACATATTGGCTGTCAACCGACTTAGAAACATAGGTGATAGAAGTACGTCCAAGAATAGGCCTGAAGCTTCCTCATCCAGTTCCTCACCATTGCCCCAGCAGACAGATGAGATGGCTAGAACGATAAAGTCACTTGCTGCCAAGATAGAAAGATTGGAATTAGAAGGGAAGCCCATGTACAGAAGTCCCCTAAATAATGATAATAGAGGTTTCAGACGACCTGCTAACAATATGCCTCAGGCTTTCCTGAGGGAACAAAGGGGAAAGGATAGGGAAGATCAAAGGGTTCAAGCCCCCCTCCAAAATAATCTAGTTGATCATGAGGAGAGAGAAGAGATAGACGAGTTTGGCCCTGGAATTCACTATATTGAGGAAGCTCCCCCTTTTCCTCATTTGACACAGTCAGCGTATGAAGAATCACTTATGAGCGTTCAAATTCATGAGTTGGGGAAAGAGCAAAAGACCGGTCACACCTCTAACAAATATAATCTCAGATCGAGGAGGAAAGAAGGAGACTTTGATAGCCCAGACCAGCCTCTCATAGCAAAAAAACCTACTGGAGCTGCAGCAGCCACAACTAAAGAAAAGAATACTCAGAGTGCTTCACCAACAACCAAAGAGCCTGTCGCTGAGGTAAGAGAAGCTCCTAAACCTACCCCTTCCTTCAATTTTGAACATGAGATTCAAAAGATTAGAATTCTTGTACCCCTCTCAGAGCTAGTAAAAAACGAAGATTTTAAAAGATCCCTCTCCANGCTGCTACAATCTGAGTCTGCCCAGCCCCCTGCTGACTCAGTAAACCTTCAAGATGAGAAGCCAGCCATCATCTTAGGCCATAGAGATGACTCATCCCCCCCCTTCTACACTTCCCTAAACATACATGATAAAGTGCTGCATAACTGCCTCATGGATTCAGGGGCTTCCCATAACCTTATGCCAAAAATAGTCATGGAAGAATTGGGACTGGAAGTGACAAGAACTTATCATGATTTATATTCCTTCGATTCAAGGAGAGTGCAGTGCCTATGAGTCATCAAAGACCTAGCGGTTTCCCTTTTTCAGCTACCCATGAAAAGTGTGGTCATGGATATTGTGGTAGCCGACGTTCCTCCCAAGTTCGGTATGCTTTTGTCTAGATCGTGGATCAAAAAATTGGGAGGGACACTACAGATGGATCTCACATATGCCACCATTCCAGTCTTCGGAGGGGAACAAAGGAGATTATACAGAGAATCCCAGTTGGCCTATATTGTCAGTGCTGAAGCAGACCCTACCAATCACCCCATCTTTGCACTTGACACCGACATAGGGTCTAGTTTGCTACAGATTACCAATGCCTCTGAAAGCTCTTTACTAATCAGAAAACATCCCAGCCCTGATCATCCGATTTCCTCTCAAAGCTCCTCTATGTGGAAATTTTTTTTTGATGGAGCCTCTTCTAGCGAAGGAGTTGGCGCTGGAGTGTTTTTCATCTCACCTTGTCAAGAAGTCATATCCCTGTCATACAAGCTGGAATTCGAAGTAACCAACAACGTGGCAGAATATGAAGCTCTTGTTCTGGGTATAAGGGCCGCAAAGGAAATGGGAATTGAAGAGCAAACCATATTTGGAGATGCTGAGTTGATTATTTAGCAGACAAGGAATTCTTATCATGCCCATAATCCTTGGCTCAGGAATTATCGGAATGAAGTATGGGATCTTATTGATAATTTCTTCTTCGATTTTAACATTTCTTTCATTCCGAGGGGAGAAAATACTTTGGCCGATTCTTTAGCTGTCTCAGCCAGTGTGCTCAAATTTCCTCTGTCGCCTATGATAAAAAATGATGTTGATGTAAGATATAGACCCTCAGTTCCAGACAATGTCAAGCATTGGAAGGTGTTTGAGGATGATTCTGAACTTGAAAGGTTTCTCCAATCAGTGGATGAATTTTCTTCTTTGCATATTGACCAAGATCCTGATTTGGAAGGCGACCCTCATCTTGAGGGATTTTTAAATAAAATCGCTAATCATCATATCATTCAACTGCCCAGTAATCACATTCTGAGAGGACTTGTCCCTTTAGAAAGATTTTTCGATGGGAATGATGTGCCGGTAAAGTCAGAGTCTTAAATGAAGATACCGAGACAACCAAATGCAACATCGGTTCATAGGAGAAGCTGAGGTTTGTCAAATTGTCAAGCAGTTTGACCAGAGAACAGAAGGCCGAATATACTGAGTTGCTAAAAGAGTTCGCTGATGTGTTTCCATGGACGTATGAAGAACTCAAGACCTATGACACGTTTTTTATTGAGCACAAGATCCCACTAAAGGAAGAGGCTAAACCATTCAGACAGAAGTTGAGACAAATAAATCCCATGTTACTACCTGTCATGGAGAAAGAAGTGAAGAAATTGTTAGATGCCCAAATTATTGTCCCCTTGAGATATTCTGAATGGGTGGCCAATTTGGTCCCAGTAAGAAAGAAGAGACGACAAATCAGACTCTGTGTTGATTTCAGGAATCTCAACAGAAGCTCAGAGAAAGACAATTACCCCCTACCTAAGATGGAACACATACTGCAGAGGGTAATTGGTGCTTCCAGGATATCCATGATCGATGGGTTTTCTGGCTATAATCAGATATCGGTCATGCCTGAGGACAGGGAAAAGACAGCCTTCACCACTCCTTCGGGCATGTTCATGTATGCCAAAATTCCATTTGGGTTGATGAATGCGGGAGCGACGTTTCAGCGAGCTATGGATATAGCATTCATAGGGTAGAAGGAACAGTTTGTGGTAATCTATCTGGATGATATCACAGTCTTCTCCAAGACAGATAAGGAACACTGCTGCCACTTGAGAAAGGTCTTCATGAAGTGGCGGAGGTATTTCTTATCCTTAAAACCCAAGAAATCCTTGATTACTATGAAGGAGGGGAAGCTGTTAGGCCATATAGTATCAGTGAAGGGAGTAAGGATTGACCCTAGTAGGATAGAAGCAATTCGAACCCTGTCTCTTCCCAGATCTAAGAAAGAGGTTCAGGCATTTTTGGGGAAGATTAATTTTCTGAGGAGATTCGTCTCAAATTTTTCCGAGCTGGTGAAACACATTACGACCATGCTCAAGAAGGGAAATGAAGTAAAATGGACCATTGAACCTAGGGAATCTTTTTTCCAAATAAAGAAGGCGTTGACTAAAGCACCTTTGCTAATCAGTCCTGATTATTCCAAATATTTCCTGATATTTTCTTTTGCTTCCTGTGATACAGTAGCGGCAGTTCTGTTGCAAAAAAATTATCAAGGGCAAGAGTAACCAATTGCCTTCTACAGCAAGGCATTAAGAGATGCAGAACTCCGGTACGAGACCATGGAAAAGCAAGCCTATGCTTTGGTGAAAGCTCTCAAAGCTTTCAGAGTCTATGTCTTGCACTCAAAGATCATCGCATATGTCCCTTCGGCCTCTGTGAAGGACATTCTTATACAACCCGACATGGATGGGAAAAGAGGAAAGTGGATTGCCAAGATTCTAGAATTCGATCTAGAAATTAAGCCCACCAAGTTGGTAAAGGGACAAGGTTTAGCCAAATTGCTAGCTAAATCCAACTGCAAAGCCATGGGAATTAGTTTCATCAATGAGAATGCTGAGGCTAAACCATTCAGACAGAAGTTGAGACAAATAAATCCCATGTTACTACCTGTCATGGAGAAAGAAGTGAAGAAATTGTTAGATGCCCAAATTATTGTCCCCTTGAGATATTCTGAATGGGTGGCCAATTTGGTCCCAGTAAGAAAGAAGAGAGGAGAAATCAGACTCTGTGTTGATTTCAGGAATCTCAACAGAAGCTCAGAGAAAGACAATTACCCCCTACCTAAGATGGAACACATACTGCAGAGGGTAATTGGTGCTTCCAGGATATCCATGATCGATGGGTTTTCTGGCTATAATCAGATATCAGTCATGCCTGAGGACAGGGAAAAGACAGCCTTCACCACTCCTTGGGGCACGTTCATGTATGCCAAAATTCCATTTGGGTTGATGAATGTAGGAGTGACGTTTCAGCGAGCTATGGATATAGCATTCATAGGGGAGAAGGAACAGTTTGCGGTAATCTATCTGGATGATATCACAGTCTTCTCCAAGACAGATAAGGAACACTGCTGCCACTTGAGAAAGGTCTTCATGAAGTGTCGAAGGTATGGATTATCCTTAAACCCCAAGAAATCCTTGTTTCCTATGAAGGAGGGGAAGTTGTTAGGCCATATAGTATCAGCAAAGGGAGTAAGGATTGACCTTAGTAGGGTAGAAGCAATTCGAACCCTGTCTCTTCCCAGATCTAAGAAAGAGGTTCAGGCATTTTTGGGGAAGATTAATTTTCTGAGGAGATTCGTCTCAAATTTTGCCGAGCTAGTGAAACACATTATGACCATGCTCAAGAAGGGAAATGAAGTAAAATGGACCATTGAACCTAGGGAATCTTTTGTCCAAATAAAGAAGGCGTTGACTGAAGCACCTGTGCTAATCAGTCCCGATTATTCCAAAGATTTCCTGATATTTTCTTTTGCTTCCCGTGATACAGTAGCAGCAGTTCTGTTGCAGAAAAATTATCAAGGGCAAGAGCAACCGATTGCCTTCTATAGAAGGGCATTAAGAGATGCAGAACTCCGGTACGAGACCATGGAAAAGCAAGCCTATGCTTTGGTGAAAGCTCTCAAAGCTTTCAGAGTCTATGTCTTGCACTCAAAGATCATCGCATATGTCCCTTCGGCCTCTGTGAAGGACATTCTTATACAGACCGACATGGATGGGAAAAGAGGAAAGTGGATTGCCAAGATTCTATAATTCGATCTAGAAATTAATCCCACCAAGTTGGTAAAGGGACAAGGTTTAGCCAAATTGCTAGCTGAATCCAACTGCAAAGCCTTGGGAATTAGTTTCATCAATGAGAATGCTGAGGCTAAACCATTCAGACAGAAGTTGAGACAAATAAATCCCATGTTACTACCTGTCATGGAGAAAGAAGTGAAGAAATTGTTAGATGCCCAAATTATTGTCCCCTTGAAATATTCTGAATGGGTGGCCAATTTGGTCCTAGTAAGAAAGAAGAGAGGAGAAATCAGACTCTATGTTGATTTCAGAAATCTCAACAGAAGCTTAGAGAAAGACAATTACCCCCTACCTAAGATGGAACACATACTGCAGAGGGTAATTGGTGCTTCCAGGATATCCATGATCGATGGCTTTTCTGGCTATAATTAGATATCATTCATGCCTGAGGACAGGGAAAAGACAGCCTTCACCACTCCTTGGGGCACGTTCATGTATGCCAAAATTCCATTTGGGTTGATGAATGCGGGAGCGACGTTTCAGCGAGCTATGGATATAGCGTTCATAGGGGAGAAGGAACAGTTTGTGGTAATCTATCTAGATGATATCACAGTCTTCTCCAAGATAGACAAGGAACACTGCTGCCACTTGAGAAAGGTCTTCATGAAGTGTCAGAGGTATGGATTATCCTTAAACCCCAAGAAATCCTTGTTTTCTATGAAGGAAGGGAAGCTGTTAGGCCATATAGTATCAGCAAAGGGAGTAAGGATTGACCCTAGTAGGGTAGAAGCAATTCGAACCCTGTCTCTTCCCAGATCTAAGAAAGAGGTTCAGGCATTTTTGGGGAAGATTAATTTTCTGAGGAGATTCGTCTCAAATTTTGCCGAGCTGGTGAAACACATTACGACCATGCTCAAGAAGGGAAATGAAGTAAAATGGACCATTGAACCTAGGGAATATTTTGTCCAAATAAAGAAGGTGTTGACTGAAGCACCTGTGCTAATCAGTCCTGATTATTCCAAAGATTTCCTGATATTTTCTTTTGCTTCCTGTGATACAGTAGCGGCAGTTCTGTTGCAGAAAAATTATCAAGGGCAAGAGCAACCGATTGCCTTCTACAGTAGGGCATTAATAGACGCAGAACTCCAGTATGAGATCATGGAAAGGCAAGCCTATGCTTTGGTGAAAGCTCTCAAAGCTTTCAGAGTCTATGTCTTGCACTCAAATATCATCGCACATGTCCCTTCGGCCTCTGTGAAGGACATTCTTATACAGCCCGACATGGATGGGAAAAGAGTTAAGTGGATTGCCAAGATTCTAGAATTCGATCTAGAAATTAAGCCCACCAAGTTGGTAAAGGGACAAGGTTTAGCCAAATTGCTAGCTGAATCCAACTGCAAAGCCTTGGGAATTAGTTTCATCAATGAGAATGCTGAGTCATCCAACAGGAATTTTCAGGATGCCTTATCGCTGGCATAATGTGACTGGTATCGTGACATTTTGTATTTTCTGCAGGAGTTGAGGCCCCCCGATGGAATGCGAAAAAGTAAAGTGAGGGCTCTTAAGCTCAAGGCGGTCAGGTATTGTCTCATTGACCAAACCTTGTACTGGAAAGACCCTCTAGGGGTATTTCTGAGATTTCTGGACCCACAAGAGGCCCAGAAAGTTACGTTTGATTTTCATAGCGGCCTTTGCGGAGGTCATCATTTCTGGAAGACTACAGCCCACAGGATACACCGAGCGGGGTATTACTGGCCCACGTTGTTCCTCGATGTCTGCAGGGAGATCAGAGCATGCGCCAAATGTCAAAGGTTCTTAGGAAAACAACAGCTCAAATCTCTGCCATTGAAGCCCATAGTAGCTTCGGCACCTTTTCAGCAGTGGGGGTCAGATTTTATCAGAGAAATTCATCCTCCCTCAAGTAGTCAGCACAGATGGATCCTGACTACAACAGATTATTTCACTAAGTGGATAGAAGCTATCCCCACCAGAAGCGCATCACACAATAAAATTATCAGCTTCCTGGAGGATATCATAGCCCGCTTTGGCTGTCCCAGTAGGATCATCACCAATAATGCTGCTTCTTTCAAATCTGAACCTCTAATTAAGTTCTGTGAGAAGTTTTAGATCTCACTAGTTCACTCCACCCCCTACTATCCCTAGGGCAATGGTTTAGCGGAATCCTCCAACAAAAGCTTGATAAAGATCATCAAAAGATTGTTAGAGGATAACAAAAGAGCCTGGGATTCGAAGTTGAAATTTGCTCTGTGGGCTGATCGTGTCACCACGAAGAGGTCTCTAGGCACTTCGCCGTTTCAACTAGTTTATGTAGCACAGGCAGTTTTCCCTACTCAGCTCGCCTTACCTGTGGAAAAATTCTTTCAAGACTACGAGGGAGAACCAGATCATATGATCAGAAGAATTCATCAGATAGTGGAAGTGCAGCAGATCAGAGCACAAGCGAGGGACACAACTTATAGTCATCAACAGAAGATCAAGCAGGATTTTGACAAAAAGGTCAAGAAAAAGGAGTTCGGGATCGGGGACTTGGTTTTTAAATGGGACGCACCCAGACAGAATAAAGGCAAGCACAGCAAGTTCGACGCCCTCTGGATCGGACCCTTTAAAATCTCTGAGATTTTCTCCAACAACACCTATGGGTTGTAGGATCTTGAGGGAAAAGAGATTTTCAATAGCCCAGTAAATGGGCATTTTATAAAAAAATGTTTTATTTGAGCCGTAGATGGCTCCTCTGTTTGTAAATATTGTCTTTTACTTTTGTGTTTATTTTCTTTTTATGTTTCGGCTTAATAAATGACTCCATAGCCCAACAACAAGGCACTGAAGCTGCGGAATGAGTTCTTAGAGCATCGCAAGGATGACTCTATCCCCCATGGAGCCTAATGTTAGTGATATTTATTGCCTCAGGATTAGGCATACCCAAGTCTGCAGTTGGCGCGAGAAGCACCTGAGCATATCATGAGGGAATCCCATTTTGAAGCAGCAAGTAAAGCAAGCGAGCGGGCGAAGTTTTGTCTTCGGCAGTCGGGAACCATCCTTAAAGAAAATCAACGGTCAGAATCTTTCATAGGAGATCAACGAAATCCTGTCAGCCGTTAGATTTCGAGAAGTTGCGTCGGGTTTAAGTCCTAGTGTGTGGAGGAGAGTCGGGGTTCAGTTCATCGGAGAATCAGAGTTTTCTAAGACAGGGAACTCTTTCATGTAGGAATCGCGATACGCGATTTCCTGACTGGATCGAAGCTGTCTGTTAGAAGGGACACACGGCAAGAGATCCCGCAGAGTTGGGGATCGGGGAATTGAAAGTCCCGTGCACATGACAGCAGGAATCGCGATATCCCGATATGCGATTTCCCGATGGAGTTAAAGACCGTAGTGGGATACAGGTGGCAGGCTTTCGCAGCGGGGAGCGGACCATTGACAAGTGGTAGGGCCCACAACACTGACGAGATTATCCGAGCCGTCCGATCTGGATAGACACGTGGTGCACGATTAAGTGGCTTCGGCGTAACACCCCTCGCGACTCCAAAACGCAAAGAATAGTCCCGTTATGTTCCAATGCGCGAGGTGACGGGAGAATCCGTGGCCCGGGCCCACGCTATTATCGGGAGAATTAAGAACCGTTGGATCTAGAAGGACACCTGGCACAGGATTACGCCATCTCGTCATTTCGCCTCTCGCGACTTCAAAGGCACAAAGAACAATCGTCCTTATTCGCGAACGCCGAAAGCCTCCATGAGGATAAAAGCAGGGTCACGGTCCACGGTAACCCAAGAAATTAAAAGAGCTAAGCAGAGGGGGGGCCTAAAGGTGTTGTGTCCAGTCGCCGAAAGCATCGTCATGATTTTCAGATGCCATCAGAAGCGATTTCGCTCCTGGTTTTCGCTTGAAGTAAATAAAGATAAAAAGGAGTAGTTGAAGCCTCCTTTCATTCATTAAATGAGGGAATGGAGATTCTGGCAAGACGTCCGCTTGCAGAGGTCCTATGTACCATTTTCCTCAGAGAGGCCATGCCGAAGTCCTCAGATCGACGAAGAAGTCTGCACACGCTAGCTGGGCGCTTAATGGCTCAGCTACCCTCCTTACAGGAACCGTGCATAGTCAAGGTGGCATTTAAAGAAAGATACTGGTATGAGTTTGATTGAAGGGACACCAAGCCTTGGGGTGGTTAGGCATGCCTCTGTGAGGCATTTTTTTCTGAGTATATAGACTCAGTCTTTATATTTTTGTAGGTATCGATGGTTGAGGAGAGCTCCCTATTGTAATTTTTAGCATCTATTTCAGTTTCCAGCTTATGTATATGTATATGAGATTTCTTGTTTTATGACAGACAGTTCTTCTTTACCCGTCTAAGTTTTTCATCTTATGCTAGGAAGTTCGTGATTGACTGAGTCATGCGAATTGTTGCGTTTCTGTTATGATAAATTATTTATCGTGGCATTATTGTATTTTCTGGTGCTTTGTATTCAAATGCCAGAAGACTTTGTGTTGGGATGCCTTCTTCTACAGTCTGTTAGGAACTTGCTGTTTATAACAGACCTTCGCACTCTTCTCCATAAGTCTTCCGCCTACTCACCCTTTACTACAACTCACTATCTGAAATTTACGCAAGACCTCACTTGCTCATGCATACCTGGCCTGTTTTTAGAGTTGGAACACTATTGTTTCGAGTTTCCTTCCATTTGATCACCCATCTATGAATAATCGTGACATAAAACTTATGGGCGTCAGGCTCTGCTCCTGCTAGCAATCCAGGAGTGACTTCCATCGCCAACATTTCTGGTGCCGTTGCCGAGGACGAAGTTGAATATCTTCCCTGGGATTGAACGACAACGATTAGATGATTCTGAAGGTGCATCAGATATCAGAACTATTGAGATTGTTGTTGTGCACCTGGTGACTCCATTGTGACGACTCCGCTGGGGAGAACCTGCTCTACTAATCGTGGTGTTCAGAGGCAGACACACGCGGTCTCATCCACAAATTCCCTTAGCTACACCTGAAAATGATCCAGAGGTGGTTCTCAGAAAAGGAAAGGCCCCTAAAGTAGAGGCTTCCACCGCCGAAACAGGTAATCTTCCATCTCCTTTTGTCAGAACTCCATTTTCTCCTCCTCGGTTTCTTAATAGACCTTCTTCAGAGGTTTCCCGTTTCCTGAACTTTGGGAGTGTTCCTGCTGAGTTTTCACCTCCTGGTCTGGGATTGGAGGGAGAAATCCTTGTCACTCCCCTCTCCTATGAAGTTGTACCTTAGCGTAGACCCACGACCACAGATGATTTCCCCACTCCTGCACAGGGAGGAGAACCTGCCGACTGGAGCTCGGTAGCCTGTTCCTTGAATCACCTCTTGTTTCCCACCCCACTCCGAGATTTACTCTGGCTAGCCCCTTTGCGAACTCCTTCTCCTCCCAGCTCTCCTCCACCTAACATTCCTATGGCCGGTGCTAATCGCCCTCTGAACAGAATGGACGCCATAGTTGTTGCTAGGTATGCTCCCTTGATCTTACCTCATCACACGAATCCTTTCCCTGCTGAAGATTACTTGAAATATATGCCCAAGTTCACCAGGGAAGGGAACATAACTGCAGAGGAGCACCTGGCTACTTTCTATAGTTATGCAAACAACCTAAACATTGGAAATGAATATGTCTGGATGAGGGTTTTTGTCCAGAGCTTGGATGGTGAGGTGAGAAAATGGTTTAGAGGATTAGCTCTCAGATCTATTGATGGAATTGATGCCCTAGATAATGCTTTCCTGAAGCAGTGGGGAGATAAGAAGGATTTCATGTATTACATGACAGAGTTTGGGTCGTTGAAGAGAACGGAAGGAGATTATGTTCCCGACATCTCCAAGAGGTTTAATAAAATGTACAATAGAATCCCTGCTGAAATAAAGCCCTCCGAAGCCTCTGCAATGATAACTTATTCCAACGCTTTTGATCCTAATTTCTGCCTACTCCTGAGAGAGAGAAGAGCTGCTATGCTGGCCCATATGCAGGATGCGGCCGTGGAGGTAGAATCTAACATATTGTCTATCAACCGACTTAGAAACAAAGGTGATAAAAGCACGTCCAAGAACAGGCCTGAAGCTTCCTCATCCAGTTCCTCACCATTGCCCCAGCAGATAGATGAGATGGCTAGAACGATAAAATCACTTGCTGCCAAGATAGAAAGATTGGAATTAGAAGGGAAGCCCATGTACAGAAGTCCCCTAAACAATGATAGTAGAGGTTTCAGATGACCTGCTAACAATATGCCTCAGGCTTTACCGAGGGAACAAAGGGGAAAGGATAGGGAAGATCAAAGGGTTCAAGCCCCCCTCCAAAATAATCTAGTTGATCATGAGGAGAGAGAAGAGATAGACAAGTTTGGCCATGGAATTCACTGTATTGAGGAAGCTCCCCCTTTTCCTCATTTGACGTAGTCAGCGTATGAAGAATCACTGATGAACGCTCAAATTCATGAGTTGGGGAAAGAGCGGAAGACCGGTCACACTTCTAACAAATATAATCTCATATCGAGGAGGAAATAAGGAGACTTTGACAGCCCAGACCAGCCTCTCATAGAAGAAAAACCTATAAGAGCTGCAGCAGCCACAACTAAAGAAAAGAATACTCAGAGTGCTTCACCAGCAACCAAAGAGCCTGTCATTGAGGTAAGAGAATCTCCTAAACCTACCCCTTCCTTCAATTTTGAACATGAGATTCAGAAGATTAGAATTCCTGTACCCCTCTCAGAGCTAGTAAAAAATGAAGATTTTAAAAGATCCCTCTCCAAGCTGCTACAATCCGAGTCCCCCTAGCCCCCTGTTGACTCAGTAAACCTTCAAGATGAGAATCCAGCCGTCATCTTAGGCCCCATGGTAGAAG
>JASDQU010881014.1:13904-24164 GCA_032191745.1 Picea mariana
TATGCTAGGAAGTTCGTGATTGACTGAGTCGCGCGAATTGTTGCATTTCTGTTATGATAAATGATTTATCGTGGCAATATTGTATTTTCTGGTGCTCTGTATTTAAATGCAAGAAGACCTTGTGTTTGGATGCTTTCTTCTACAGTCTGTTAGGAACCTGCTGTTTATAACAGACCTTCGCACTCTTCTCCATAAGTCTTCCGCCTGTTCACCCTTTGCTACAGCTCACTGTCTGAAGTTCACGCAAGACCTCACTTGCTCATGCATACCTGGCCTATTTTCGGAGTTGGAACACTACTGTTTCGAGTTTCCTTCCATTTGATCACCCATCTATGAACAATCGTGACATAAAATTGATGGGCGTCGGGCTCTGCTCCTGCTAGCAATCCAGGAGTGACTTCCGACGCTAACATTTCTGGCACCGTTGCTGGGGAACGAAGTTGAATATTTTCCCTGGGATTGAACGACAACGATTAGTTGATTCTGAAGGTGCATCAGATATCAGAACTATTGAGATTGTTGTTGTGCACCTGGCGACTCCATTGTGACGACTCTGCTGGGGAGAACCTGCTCTACTAATTGTGGCGTTCAGAGGCAGACACACGCGATCTCATCCACATCTGCCCTTAGCTACACCTGAAACCTATCCAGAGGTGGTTCTCAGGAAAGGAAAGGCCCCTGAAGCAGAGGCTTCCACCGTAGAAACAGGTAATCTGCCATCTCCTTTTGTCAGAACTCCGTTTTCTCCTCCTCAGTTTCTTAATAGACCTTCTTTAGAAGTTTCCTGTTTCCTGAACTTTGGGAGTGTTCTTGCTGAGTTTTCCCCTCCTGGTCTGGGATTGGAGAGAGAAATCCTTGTCACTCCCCTCTCCTCTGAAGCTTTACCTTGGCGTAGACTCACGACCACAGAAGATTTCCCCACTCCTGCACAAGGAGGAGCACTTGCTGACTTGAGCTCGGTAGCCTGTTCCTTGAATCACCTCTTGTTTCCCACCCCACTCCGAGATTCATTCCCGGTATCCCCTTCGTGAACTCCTTCTCCTCCAAATTCTCCTCCACTTAATATTCCTATGGCTGCTGCTAATCCCCCTCTGAATAGAATGGACGCCATAGTTGCTGCTAGGTATGCTCCCTTGATCTTACCTCAGCCCACGAATCCTTTCCCTGCTGGAGATTACTTGAAATATATGCCCAAGTTCACCGGGGAAGGGGACATAAATGCAGAAGAACACCTGGCTACTTTCTATAGTTATGCAGACAACCTGAACATTGGAAACGAAGATGTCTGGATGAGGGTTTTTGTCCAGAGCCTGGATGGTGAGGTGAGAAAATGGTTTAGAGGATTAGCTCCCGGATCCATTGCTAGAATTGACGCCCTGGATAATGCTTTCCTGAGACAATGGGGAGATAAGAAGGATTTCATGTATTACATGACAGAGTTTGGGTCATTGAAGAGAAAAGAAGGAGAGTCCGTTCCCGACTTCTCCAAAAGATTTAATAAAATGTACAACAGAATCCCTGCTGAGATAAAACCTTCCGAGGCCTCTGCAATGATCACCTACTCCAGCGCTTTTGATCCTGATTTCTGCCTACTGCTGAGAGAGAGAAGAGCTGCTATTCTAGCCCTCATGCAGGATGCGGCCATGGAGGTCGAATCTAACATATTGGCTGTCAACCGACTCAAAAACACTGGTGATAGAAGTACGTCTAAGAGCAGGCTTGAAGTTTCCTCATCTAGTTCCTCTCCCCTGCCCCATCAGACAGATGAGACAGCTAGAGCAATAAAATCAATTGCTGACAAGATAGAAAGGTTGGAATTAGAAGGGAAGCCCATGTACAGAAATCCCCAAAACAATGATAATAGAGGCTTCAGACGACCTGCTAATAGTATGCCTCAAGCTTTCCCGAGGGAACAGAGGGGAAAGGACAGAGAAGATCAAAGGGTTCAAGCCCCCCTCCAAAATAACCTAGTTGATCATGAGAGGAGAGAGGAGATAGACGAGTTTGGCCCTGAAATTCACTGTATTGAGGAAGCTCCCCCTTTTCCTCATTTGACACAGTCCGCGTATGAAGAATCACTGATGAGTGCTCAAATTCATGAGCTGGGAAAAGAACAAAGGGCCGGTTACACCTCTAACAGGTATAATTTCAGATCGAGAAGGAAAGAAGGAGACTTTGACAGCCTAGACCAGCCTCTCATAGCAGAAAAACCTACTAGAGCTGCAGCAGCCACAACTAAAGAAAAGAATACTCAGAGTGCTTCACCAGCAACCAAAGAGCTTGTCACTGAGGTAAGAGAAGCTCCTAAACCTACCCCCTCCTTCAATTTTGAGCATGAGATTCAGAAGATTAGAATTCCTGTACCCCTCTCAGAGCTAGTTAAAAACGAAGATTTTAAAAGATCCCTCTCCAAGCTGCTACAATCCAAGTCCCCCTAGCCCCCTGCTGACTCAGTAAACCTTCAAGATGAGAAGCCAACCGTCATCTTAGGCCCCATGGTAGAAGATAGAGATGACTCATCCCCCCCCCTTCTACACATCCTTGAACATACATGATAAAGTGCTGCATAATTGCCTCATGGATTCAGAGGCTTCCCATAACCTTATGCCAAAAATAGTCATGGAAGAATTGGGACTGGAAGTGACAAGAACTTATCATGATTTATATTCCTTCGATTCAAGGAGAGTGCAGTGCCTAGGAGTCATCAAAGACCTGGCGGTTTCCCTTTTTCAGCTGCCCATGAAAAGTGTGGTCATGGATATTGTGATAGCTGACATTCCTCCCAAGTTCAGTATGATGTTGTCTAGATCGTGGATCAAAAAATTGGGAGGGACACTACAGATGGATCTCACATATGCCACCATTCCGGTCTTCGGAGGGGAACAAAGGAGATTATACAGAGAAGCCCAGCTGGCCTATATTGGCAGTGATGAAGCAGACCCTACCGATCACCCCATCTTTGCACTCGACACCGACTTAGGGTCTAGTTTGCTGCAGATTACCGATGCCTCTGAAAGCCCTTTACTAATCAGAAAACATCCCAGACCTGATCATCTGATTTCCCCTCAAAGCTCCTCTGTGTGGAAAATGTTTTTTGATGGAGCCTCTTCTAGCGAAGGAGCTGGCGCTGGAGTGGTTTTCATCTCACCTTGTCAAGAAGTCATATCCCTGTCATACAAACTGGAATTCGAAGTAACCAACAACGTGGTAGAATATGAAGCTCTTGTTCTGGGTATAAGGGCCGTAAAGGAAATGGGAATTGAAGAGCTAACCATATTCGGAGATGCTGAGTTGATTATTCAGCAGACAAGGAATGCTTATCGTGCCCATAATCCCCGGCTCAGGAATTATCAGAATGAAGTATGGGATCTTATTGATAATTTCTTCTTGGATTTTAA
Organism: Picea mariana; assembly: GCA_032191745.1. Taxonomy (NCBI): domain Eukaryota; kingdom Viridiplantae; phylum Streptophyta; class Pinopsida; order Pinales; family Pinaceae; genus Picea; species Picea mariana. The sequence goes on from JASDQU010881014.1 coordinate 17,303, forward strand.
CATTTCTTTCATTCCAAGGGGAGAAAATACTTTGGCCGATTCTTTAGTTGTCTCAACCAGTGTGCTCAAATTTTCTCTGTCGCCTATGATAAAAAATGATGTCGATGTAAGATATAGACCCTCAGTGCCGGACAATGTCAAGCATTGGAAGGTGTTCGAGGATGATTATGAACTTGAAAGGTTTCTCCAATCAGTGGATGAATTCTCTGCTTTGCATATTGACCAAGATCCTGATTTGGAAGGCGACCCTCGTCCTGAGGGATTTTTAAATAAAATCGCTAATCATCAGATCATTCAGCTGCCTAGTAATCACATTCCGAGAGGACTTGTCCCTTTAGAAAGATTTTTCGATGGGAATGATGTGCCGGTTAAGGGCAGAGTCTTAAATGAAGATACCGAGACAAACGAATGCAACAACGGTTCACAGGAGAAGCCGAGGTTTGTCAAATTGTCAAGCAGTTTGACCAGAGAACAGAAGGCCGAATATACTGAGCTGCTAAAAGAGTTCGCTAATGTGTTTGCATGGACGTATGAAGACCTCAAGACCTATGACACGTTTTTTATTGAGCACAAGATCCCACTAAAGGAAGAGGCTAAACCATTTAGACAGAAGTTGAGACAAATAAATCCCATGTTACTACTTGTCATGGAGAAAGAAGTGAACAAATTGTTAGATGCCCAAATTATTGTACCCTTGAGATATTCTGAATGGGTGGCCAATTTGGTCCAAGTAAGAAAGAAGAGTGGAGAAATCAGACTCTGTGTTGATTTTAGGAATCTCAACAGAAGCTCAAAGAAAGACAATTACCCCCTACCTAAGATGGAACACATACTGCAGAGGGTAATTGGTGCTTCCAGGATATCCATGATCGATGGGTTTTCTGGCTATAATCAGATATCGGTCATGCCTGAGGACAGGGAAAAGACAGCCTTCACCACTCCTTGGGGCATGTTCATGTATGCCAAAATGCCATTTGGGTTGATGAATGTGGGAGCGACGTTTCAGCGAGCTATGGATATAGCGTTCATAGGGGAGAAGGACCGGTTTGTGGTAATCTATCTGGATGATATCACCGTCTTCTCCAAGACAGACAAGGAACACTGCTGCCACTTGAGAAAGGTCTTCATGAAGTGTCGGAGGTATGGATTATCCTTAAACCCCAAGAAATCCTTGTTTGCTATGAAGGAGGGGAAGTTGTTAGGCCATATAGTATCAGTGGAGGGAGTAAGGATTGACCCCAGCAGGGTAGAAGCAATTCAAACCCTGTCTCTTCCCAGATCTCAGAAAGAGGTTCAGGCATTTTTGGGGAAGATTAATTTTCTAAGGAGATTCGTCTCAAATTTTTCCGAGCTGGTGAAACACATTACGACCATTCTCAGGAAGGGAAATGAAGTAAAATGGATCATTGAACCTAGGGAATCTTTTGTCCAAATAAAGAAGGCGTTGACTGAAGCACCTATGCTAATCAGTCCCGATTATTCCAAAGATTTCCTGATATTTTCTTTTGCTTCCTATGATACAGTACCAGCAGTTCTGTTGCAAAAAAATTATCAAGGGCAAGAGCAACCGATTTCCTTCTACAGCAGGGCATTAAGAGACGCAGAACTCCGGTACGAGATCATGGAAAAGCAAGCCTATGCTTTGGTGAAATCTCTCAAAGATTTCAAAGTCTATGTCTTGCACTCAAAGATCATCGCATATGTCCCTTCGGCCTCTATGAAGGACATTCTTATACAGCCCGACATGGATGGGAAAAGAGAAAAGTAGATTGCCAAGATTCTAGAATTCGATCTAGAAATTAAGCCCACCAAGTTGGTAAAGGGACAAGGTTTAGCCAAATTGCTAGCTGAATCCAACTGCAAAGCCTTGGGAATTAGTTTCATCAATGAGCAAGCTGAGTCATCCAATAGGAATTTTTAGGATGCCTTATCGCTGGGAGAATGTGACTGGTATCGTGACATTTTGTATTTTCTGTAGGACTTGAGGCCCCCCGATGGAATGGGAAAAAGTAAAGCGAGGGCTCTTAAGCTCAAGGCGGTCAGGTATTGTCTCATTGACCAAACCTTGTACTAGAAAGACCCTCTAGGGGTATTTCTGAGATGTCTGGACCCATAGGAGGCCCAGAAAGTTACGTTTGATTTTCATAGCGGCCTTTGTGGAGGTCATCATTTCTGAAAGACTACAGCCCACAGGATACTCCGAGCAGGGTATTACTGGCCCACGTTGTTCCCCGATGTCTGCAGAGAGATCAGAGCATGCGCCAAATGTCAAAGGTTCTTAGGAAAACAACAGCTCAAATCTCTGCCATTGAAGCCCATAGTAGCTTCGGCACCTTTTCAACAGTGGGGGTTAGATTTTATCGGAGAAATTCATCCTCTCTCAAGTAGTCAGCACAGATGGATCCTGACTGCAACAGATTATTTCACCAAGTGGATAGAAGCTGTCCCCACCAAAAGCGCATCAAACAATGTAATTATCAACTTCCTGGAGGATATCATAGCCCACTTTGGCTGTCCCAGCAGGATCATCACCGATAATGTTGCTTCTTTCAAATCTGAACCTCTAATTAAGTTCTGTGAGCAGTTTTAGATCTCACTAGTTCACTCCACCCCCTATTATCCCCAAGGCAATGGTTTAGCGGAATCCTCAAACAAAAGCCTGATAAAGGTCATCAAAATATTGTTAGAGGATAACAAAAGATCCTGGGATTCGAAGTTGAAATTTTCTCTGTGGGCCGATCGTGTCACCACGAAGAGGTCTCTAGGCACTTCGCCGTTTCATCTCGTTTATGGAGCAGAGTTAGTTTTCCCTACTTAGCTCGCCTTACCTGTGGAAAAATTCTTTCAAGACTATGAGGGAGAACCAGATCATATGATCAGAAGAATTCATCATATAGTGGAAGTGCAGCAGATCAAAGAACAAGCGAGAGATGCAGCTTATAGTCATCAACAGAAGATCAAGCAGGATTTTGACAGAAAGGTCAAGAAAAAGGAGTTCGGGATCGGGGACTTGGTTTTTAAATGGGACGCACCCAGACAGGATAAATGCAAGCACAGCAAGTTCGACGCCCTCTTGATCGGCCCCTTTAAAATCTCTGAGATTTTCTCCAACAACACCTATGGGTTGCAGGATCTGGAGGGCGAAGAGGTTTTCAACAGCCCAGTAAATGGGCATTTTATAAAAAAATGTTTTATTTGAGCCGTAGACGGCTCCTCTGTTTGTAAATATTGTCTTTTACTTCTGTGTTTATTTTCTTTTTATGTTTCGGCTTAATAAATGACTCCATAGCCAAATAGCAAGGCACTGAAGCTGCAGAATGAGTTCTTAGAGAATCGCAGGGACGACTCTATCCCCCATGGAGCCTAATGTTAGCGATATTTCTTGCCTCAGGATTAGGCGTACCCAAGTCTGTAGTTGGCGCGAGAAGCACATGAGCATATCACGAGGGAATCCCATTTTGAAGCAGCAAGTAAAGCAAGCGAGCGGGCGAAGTTTTGTCTTCGGCAGTCGGGAACCATCCTTAAAGAAAATCAATGGTCAGAATCTTTCAGAGGAGATCGGCGAAATCCCGTCAGCCATTAGATTTCGAGAAGTTGCGTCGGGTTTAAGTCCTAGTGTGTGGAGGAGATTCGGGGTTCGGTTCATCGGAGAATCAGAGTTTTCTAGGACAGGGAACTCTTGCATGTAGGAATCGCGATACGCGATTTCTCGACTGGATCGAAGCCGTCCGTCAGAAGGGACACGCAGCAAGAGATCCTGCAGAGTCGGGGATCGGGGAACTGAAAGTCCCGTGCACATGACAGCAAGAATCGCGATATCCTGATACGTGATTTCCCGATGGAGTTAAAGACCATAGTGGGATACAGGTGGCAGGATTTTGCAGCGGGGAGCGGACCGTTGACAAGTGGCAGGGTCCACAACACTGACGAGATTATCCGAGGCGTCCAATCTGGACAGACACATGGTGCGCGATTAAGTCACTTTGGCGTATCACCCCTCGCGACTCCAAAACACAAAGGATAGTCCTGTTATGTTCCGATGCGCGAGGTGATGGGAAAATTCGTGGCCTGGGCCCACGGTATTATCGGGAGAATTAAGAACCATTGAATCTAGAAGGACACCTGGCGCAGGATTACGCCATCTCGACGTTTCGCCTCTCGTGACTTCAAAGGCACAAAGAACAATCATCCTTATTCCCGAACACCGAAAGCCTCCATGAGGATAAAAGCAGGGTCACGGTCCACGGTAACCCGAGAAATTAAAAGAGCTAAGCGGAGGGGGGGCCTAAAGGTGTTGTGTCCAGTGGTCTAAAGAATCGTCAGGATTTTCAGATGCCATCAGAAGCGATTTCTCTCCTGGTTTTCGCTTGAAGTAAATAAAGATAAGAAGGAGTAGTTGAAGCCTCCTTTGATTCATTAAATGAGGGAATGAAGAGTCTGGCAAGACGTCTGCTTGCAGAGGTCCTGTGTACCATTTTCCTCAGAGAGGCCATGCCAAAGTCCTCAGCTCGACGAAGAAGTCTGTGCATGCTAGCTGGGCTCTTAATGGCTCAGCTACCCTCCTTATAGGAACCGTACATAGTCAAGGTGGCATTTAAAGAAAGATACTGGTACGAGTTTGATTGAAGGGACACCAAGCCTTGGGGTGGCTAGGCACGCCTCTGTGAGGCATTTTTTCTGTAGTATATAGACTCAGTCTTTGTATTTTTGTAGGTATCGATGGTTGAGGAGAGCTCCCTATTGTAATGTTTAGCAGCTATTTCAGTTTACAGCTTATGTATCTGTATATGAGATTTCTTGTTTTATGACAGACAGTTCTTCTTTACCTGTCTAAGTTTTTCATCTTATGCTAGGAAGTTCGTGGTTGACTGAGTCATGCGAATTGTTGCGTTTCTGTTATGATAAATGATTTATCGTGGCATTATTGTATTTTCTGGTGCTCTGTATTCAAATGCAAGAAGACCTTGTGTTGGGATGCCTTCTTCTACAGTCTGTTAGGAACCTGCTGTTTATAACAAACCTTCGCACTCTTCTCCATAAGTCTTCTGCCTACTCACCCTTTACTACAACTCATTGTCTTAAATTTATGCAACACCTCACTTGCTCATGCATACCTGGCCTATTTTTAGAGTTGGAACACTATTGTTTCGAGTTTCCTTCCATTTGATCACCCATCTATGAACAATCGTGACATAAAAATGATGGGCGTCAGGCTCTGCTCCTGCTAGCAATCCAGGAGTGACTTCCGTCGCCAACAGTAGGGAACCTCTCTTATTTCAGTTCATATGGCAATGGGAGGATTTAGCCCAGGATTGATATTGATTTATCGCAGGATTCTAGAGGTTTGGCAAGGGTGGGTACATGGAATGACAGTTGAGGCCACTTTGGGGATGTTAACAAAAAGCTCGGAGGGTTTCTCTTTCCAATTTCTTGTTGTTTTTGTAGTGGAGTATATATCTTTGTTTCAGAATTTGTTACTTGTGAAGTTGTTCRTGGGTGSAGTGAAATTWGGSTYTAGGACTAGAAKAATTTGKGTTTTTCCTTAAAAATTTAGTTTCAGTTYAGGGTTCAGTGAGGCACTRYCATTTCTCTTTGCAATTTATGGGAAAGTGGMGAGAGAAAAGACGGTAGGTGACGACACCTAGGAGATTAAAAGAGACATTAGCAGGCACAAGGAGATAACATAGGCCAACAACAATGATATTTTGGTCATCACTCCAAGGTGGCAGGATTGAAGCTGTCACATATCTCAGAATGCTAATCTTTCCATCCTTCTTCTCAGCCAAAAATGTTGGATTGAATAGTTAGAAGTAGAATGTAGCAGATTCTAGGATGTGGTATTAGCTCTGTTGGTTGATAATCTTTCCTTGGTATCAAATAACCTAGAAACTCAAAGCTCTAACCTAGAAATCCTAGAATTCAAACATATCATTCTCCAAGCAAAACCCTTTGCTCGAATGAAAGACTTGGAAATTGTATATCGCTAAGATAGAACCGACGACCCTCCTCCTCCTCCTATGCGCATGGCTGTACATGTTGGTGACCCCCACCTCCCAATCCATCTAGACAACTCACAGTTTCTAGTCCACCATCAAGGTACCATCCAAAGTGGTTCGATGGGGTTGATTAGAGGAGGCTCAAGCCACTCACCCCCCACACATATTGGAGCCATCCGATCAAACACGCTGGCACTGACCTGCTCAATTTTGCATGTTGTCTTGCAGCGTGAGAGCACTTCATTGCTCATCTTCGAAAACATCCTCAATACGTCAGCTTTGAATGCTTTCCACTTTATCCCCCTTGCCGCCATGTTTTCCGGAGTGTTTCGTGGTCCTTGGGCATCATCGCTCTCCTTCTGCACTAAGTCCTACCCTTGGGTATCAAACCTTCATCACCTATTTCTTCTTAATTGTTGAGATTTTCTACTGTTATTTTGCAGAAGGAATATTCAAGGCTTCTTCGGTCACCCATACTCACCATCAGATATTATGATCATGACCACCAATTCCATCCACCACCTTTGCTTATTTTTCCAGAACTCCATGTCTCCTACACAGGATCGTATCCAAGAAAGGAGTGTCAATGATTCAACTTGACGACAACAACTCAGTTTTCTACAAGAAGCTCTCGTCTGTGACCTTCTTCAACATTCGTCCCCTCATGTGCTCGCACAATGGACTCTTCCTTCTCTGCGCCCGTCTCTTTGGGTCATGACAACCTTGCCCTCTGATACCATTTGTTAGACTTCTCACTGCATACAAAATTCATGAACAAAGAGAATAGAAAATAAAAACAATCACACACACAATAGACTGAAATGGGGAAATGATATTCTTGTATTGGAGAAATGGATATAAATGTC
>JASDQU010881015.1:7546-17771 GCA_032191745.1 Picea mariana
ATGGATGACTATGTTAACCCCACTATGGATGGTGCACTAAGTTGGAGAATCATTAGCTCATGTTATTCTTACTCAGAGGAAGGTTTGGAACATTGGCATCAGAGAATGCACGAAGTATCCACCAGACGATATGTCTACATTACTCGATCGTTGCACTGGATTGGAACAAAGCTATGTGACCCGCCCAAAGTATGATGGTTTGACTAACATGGAATATTTGGTAAATGTGTTTAAGTTGAATATACCCGAACAACAAAGACTGTTGGCCTTAGATGTTTTCTTGAAGGCCACCCCAGCTAGATGGTGGGCTACACACAAAGAAAGAATAGAAGACTGGCAGCAGTGTAGAAGATTTATGCAAGTTATATTTGGTACCGAAGTAAAGTATATTGCACAGAAGTATACAGAGGTAGGTGATCCAACAAATCATGTTGAGCAGTGCATAAACATATGGAGATCGATACCGAAGAAGGGATGGACAAATAGGTTTATACATACATTGGATACAATTTCTAAGAATTGGTACCTAGAACTAGAAATGTGTAGAAAAACAATGAATTGGGACAAGCTAATTCAAAGGTTTAAGGTAACATTTACATTTGAGCATGAATCTCCATTACTAGATGTAKCTTTACAAGCCATTAGAACCAAGATCTTTAAAGAAGAAGGTCTAATGGAGGTAGTCCCTATGTGTAGTGCACGTAGAGCTTCTATGATTGTTCATGAATTACTGGAATGTTATAATGTTGTTAAGGAAGAACAAGACGAGGAAGATTCAAGGAATATACAAGTACCTGAAACTGAGGGGGAACGCACAGTAGAAGGACCCAAGCTTGAATCAGTTTCATATGCACAACCACTAAATACACGAAAGGTAAACATTAGGACAAAAGAAAATCCAAAGTTTGTGCAGATAGGTGATTACTGGAATGATGAAACTATGGAGAATATTGTAGATTTATTGCGCGAGTATCAAGATCTATTCGAACTAGAATCTCATAAATGAAAGGGATAGATGGGGAGTTAGGATAAATGAATATCCCTTTGCATCCAGGTGCTAAGCTAGTAAGATAAAGACCTTACAGACTGAATATGAAGTATAAAGAGAAGTTAAAGGCAGAGATAGATCAAATGTTAGAAGCCAAAATCATTGAACTTGTCATGGAATCATAATGAATAATTCCAATGGTAGTACAAGATAAGAAAAAAGGAGGAATCAGGATTTGTGTATACCTAAGGAATCTAAATGATACATGTTTGCATGTTCCATTTCCAGCATTGTTTACAAATGAAGTATTAGAGAATGTAGGAGGGAAAGAGGCCTATTCTTTCACAGATGGATTTTCAGGATATCACAAGATTAATATTGTGTAGGAAGACAGACATAAGACTACCTTTGTGACATAATGGGGAATCTATCAGTACACAGTAATGCCTTTTTGGCTAAAGAATGCACCTGCAGTGTTTTCAAGAGTAGTTGTCGCAGCCTTTAAGGAATTTATTCATAAGTTCCTTGAAGTTTACTTAGATGATTGGACTTTATTTAGTCTATTGAAATATGACATAAAAGTAATCAGGTTAATGTTGGATAGGTGTCGACAATGTCATATTTCACTGAATTTTAATAAATGTATTTTCCGCGAGCCTTTTGGGGTTTTGGGGGGCCATGTGTTATGTAAGCAAGGCTTACTAGTGGATCCTGCCAATATTGCAGTGATTTTGGACTTACAAACACCCACATCAGTAAGAAAATTAAGAGAAGCTCTGGATTTTATTAGGGGTTATGCACAAATAACATCACTTATGGAGAAGTTGTTGAAGAAATAAGCTAAGTTCTAATGGAATGAGGACTGTCAGAAAGGTTTGGATACATTGAAGCAAAAATTATTGACCGCACCAATTTTGATATTCCCATATTGGAAGAAGGAATTTCAAGTTCATGTGGATGCATCATCCATAGCATTGGGCACAGTATTATCTCAGTCATCCAATTACATTTGCAAGTAGGAAGCTTTCAACAGCAAAAATTAATCACACTACCACATAACAAGAAGGATTGGCAATGATATATGTGCTACAGAAGTTTAGACATTATTTTTTGGGTTCTAATTTTAAGATGTATACAGACCATTCTGCACTAACATACTTAGTGAACAAGCCAGTGTTGGAAAGAAGCGGAGTTGAGAGGAAAATCTTTGAAAGATACAGGGAAGGTTGTCTTTTATTCAGAAATATCGAGTGACCAGTACGAGATATTCAGGGTTAAGTTCCCAGAAGAACATTTCCACTCAATAGATAGGCTCCAAGAAGATCTGGAATTCCAAGAACAAGTCAAGAAGACCTATGCTTGGGATACAGAAAATATCGCAGCACTTCATCGATTGGATAGTCTTGTAACGCGAGCGATCGATTTCTGGGTCAATACAACATTAGAAGGATACATTATCGAGTTTGCAGTTGAGAATCACCAATCTTTTTCACTGGCAGAAGTGCATTTCAAGAAAGATGCAAGGGGAAGACTGTTAAGATAAATCCCCCTGTGGATTAAGGTTTTCTTGATGGAAAGGGGGATGTTGACTATGTCCTCGACTGAGATGGAAGCTTAAACACCCTCGCTTGGGGTGGGGTGATTTTGGGGTGGAGTCACGGCCTGAGAGAGGGGAGAGGGTTCTTTGACAAATGGGGGAGCAGTAATAAATGGACTCAAGAGATGAGCGATCCTTGAAAAGAGTCACCATAGTTGAGAAGTAGTGGCATGGTAAGATAAATAAAGCAGTAAAATAGTCTGAGAAGTTGCGGAAAGTAGTCAAACCAGGAGAATTTGAGGAAGGACAGATGGAAGAGTTGTGAAATATGAGAAGACAGGAAAGACTGGACGGTTAAAGATTAAATGAGAGAGAAGCTCAGAGAGAAAGAAGTCCCCAGGAGGCTGGACAAGGAGAAGAAGGTGTAGAAGCAAGGGAAAAATAATTCGGCATGGATCTTGAAGAAGAGAGAGATTATTCATCCTTGATTCCAGGAAAGATCAAGAATCCAGCGAAAGAGACCGCTCCAAAGGATGAGAACAAGACCCCCCAGATCAAATAAACCCACCCCGAAGCCAATGGCACTAGCCCTGAATCACCCATACCCCAAGTGTCTTCTATACAAGTGGTAAATTCGATACTACCTTCTTATGCTATTTATGTTCCATTACGGTCAAATAATCAGTCACAATCGAGAAGCACGAATACGGGGAGGATATTTGGATCCCCTAGTATATCCCAACCATGACCGTTAGGTTTTATCTTGGTAGGAGCGGTAAGATTAGCAATGGATGGTAAGGAGGTTTGATTACTCAATACCCATAATTTTGGGGTAAGGGAGATGAGGATGTTGAGCAGCATTGGTTTTTATGTGAAGCAATCTGGAGGTCCCGAGGGACTCTAGATGTGAATAAACTGGTTAAATTCCAGACTACATTGAGAGGTTGTGCTCTCAAGTGGTACATGAAGGCCATTGAACCAGGAGTACTAGGAGTGCAAGGCCAAGCGTTCACACTTGACCAGGTACGGACAAAGTTTATATTAGAGTTTAAGCTACCTCAGTCAGAACAACAAGCTATGTTTGAGTTGCGTGAAATTCAACAAAGGGAAGGTGAAATGACCTGGGAATATAGACAGAAGTTTAAATATGCTATAGGGAGGTTAGTGTATCTGATCCATGAAGAACATCAAACAGAATGGTATATACAGGGATTGCTACCTCTGACACGAATTCCATTAATGCAACAACGGATAGCCACTCTGACATATGACTTGGAACAATCAATGAATATTGAATCCATGGAAGGATATCCGGGGAGCCTGAGAGTGACTAGACCCCCAGAAGATGAAAATTTGGCGCAACTACAATGGAAAATATCAACGCTTACAAAGAATATTCAAGAATTGACGATACTCAGATTAGAACAACCACAAGTCTGGTGTAACGGATGTTACACAGAAGGAAATATGGTGAATGAATGTCCACGGATGAGGGGAATGGTACCTCCTCAGATCCGATGGGACCCTCACCAGAACCCACGGGAGGAGTTGTGCAAGTATCCACAAATTTACCATTCCATACCCCAACCCCATATCGTGCTTTTCCAGGTAATCAAGCAAAACCATCAGTTGAGTATTGCAATATTTGTCAAATCCATGGGCATGGGCCAAGATAGTGCCCCATTATTCATAAGTATTCAACAGTACCGAATAATGTGCATTGTGAGTTTTGTGCATCTACCACACATGCAATGAACCAATGTAGAGCATTGGATGCACTTGCAGGTAGACTAGATCGAACATCATTTAGGCTGAATGAAACCCCTCAAGGATCAGAAAGAAGTCAAGGAGGTGGAGCTGGAGGAGACTTCAGAGGAGGAAGAATCGGGGGAAGAGGACCAAGTAGATGCTACAACTGTGATGAGCAAGTCCACATGGCTAGAGATTGTCCCCACCCAAGGCAGCCATGGTGCTCTCACCGCAGAACCAATGGGCATGCAACTTAAGACTGCCCATAACTAATTGCGAAATGGGAAGATCGGGCACATCAATGAGGAACTAATCTCATCAATTCAGAGGCACTTGCAGGTAGACTAGATCGAACATCATTTAGGCTGAATGAAACCCCTCAAGGATCAGAAAGAAGTCAAGGAGGTGGAGCTGGAGGAGACTTCAGAGGAGGAAGAATCGGGGGAAGAGGACCAAGTAGATGCTACAACTGTGATGAGCAAGTCCACATGGCTAGAGATTGTCCCCACCCAAGGCAGCCATGGTGCTCTCACCGCAGAACCAATGGGCATGCAACTTAAGACTGCCCATAACTAATTGCGAAATGGGAAGATCGGGCACATCAATGAGGAACTAATCTCATCAATTCAGAGATAAAGAGATTTATTAGAGGACAACTTCCCAACCTTAATATCTTTACTCGAGGAGGGGAAAAGACTTTCGCAGATGTTGATAATTTACCTCAGATCTAAAAAGCAGCATCTAAGGAGGACATGTATGATCCTCTGAAACAAAAGTTATTCTTTAAAAATTCCATAGAAGTATTTTAGAATAGCTATGGCCCTGAGATGGAAGAGAAACCCCCTTGGCCTATTTTTTACCCCAAGATCGCACAAGTCCCTGCTTCACCCCCTTCATCCAAAAACCATGTAGTCTCGATGAGACAACATGAGAAGCCACAAAATGTAGTTTACCTTTGGTTTCAGTTATTTTCTGATATTCTTGGGAATGACCAGTTGACAGAAAAGTTGCGCAATGCCCTGTACCTAGTCCTAGAAACTGAAGAATCTCCAGAAACGAGAATAAGGACTAATGTTCCTGAGAAGAATACTCAAAGAGTGCAGAGAAGGAAAGTACAGACTGGAAAAGAGTTTATATTAGCAGCCCAACTATATGAGTTTGAGATTAAGGATGTTATGTTAAATCTAAAATCTAATGTTAATATACTACCTAAAAAGACTTGGTAAGATTTAGGAAAACCCTAGTTGACATATTCCCCAATCCAGTTAAGAATGGCCAATCAGTACTGTATTTTTCCAATAGGAATACTGGAGAATGTGGAAATAGATGTTGCGGGAGTGAAGACTGTAGATGATTTTGAGGTGATCGAAATCATGGGGGATAAGGATCCTTATCCTGCAGTACTTGGTATTGATTGGGCTTATGACAATTATGCGGTGATTGACCTAAAGAAATACATTATGACATTTGAGGTAGAAGGAATAAAAGTAGTTCAACCCTCGAATCCATATGTGGGCCCTCGATACACGGAGCCAACGGATAACAATATGGAGGGAGAAGACTTGGATCAGTTGTACATTGTAACAGTAGGAACGAGAGAAGACTACATAAATCCTATTGTTGATGGATCAATAAGTTGGAGGAGCATACAATCAGCAGACGAAGATTCAGAACTAGCATTTGATAGTTGGCAGCAAGGTTCATATGAAACATTTTCAAGAAGATGCGCGATTTTTAGAGAAACTAGATGGGTTGGAACGGAGGTCAGAGAACACTCGATATATGTTCGTACCTTAGAAATTGATTTTTTTATGGTCAGCATGGAAGAAAATATAGTGGAGGATCAAAGGATCGCAGTGTTGGACTTAGCCCTCCAGGACACCCCTGCCAGATGGTGGACTAATCACAAAGCCTTAGTTGAGAACTGGGACGATGTGAAGCAAGCTATCTGATATAGATTTCAAGGTAAGGAGCAGTTGGAATCAGAGATGTGGACATATTTCCAAGTTGTGCAACTATTCAATGGACAGTCTAATCCTAAAGCACATATTGAACAATGCGTGAGACAGTGGCAAGTTTTGGAAATACCATCTCGCTTGTGGGTTCAAGTATTTCCCCATTCACTAGGTTTGATTCTGAAAGCTTGGTACATGCATGAAGAAACCAAAAGACAGACCAGCGACTGGAAAATGTTGGCTGATCAATTTTGCAAGGAATTCTCATTTACAAGTAAGTACCCGGAGCTTAAAGTAGTCCTGCAAAGAATTAAAGAAATCCTTTTTACACATACTGGTGAACAGAAATCAGACCTAGTGGTATGTGCAAAGCATAGCCAAGTGCTTTAGTCTAAACTTCACCTAAACTCGAACAAGATACCTATAGAATGCTATAAAATTGAGATGGATTAGGAAAACCCAGATGATTTAGAAGAATTGAGAAACTTAGCCATCAAGGAAACAGAAGGAAGAAGAGAAATCTAGAACATTATACCCAGCCAGACTTATGGTTCTTATAATTATCCATTGAAGTTGTGTAAAGTCAATATAGGGACCACAGAGCAACCTAATATAGTTATGGTGGGAGATTACTGGGATGAGAAAACTAGCCAAGAAATACATAGCCTATTGCGAGAGTATGAGCACTTGTTCCCAAAGACATTTTCAGAGCTAAAAGGGATTAAAGGAGCTATGGGAGAGATGAAAATTAAACTAAAACCAAGATCAAAGCCTGTAAGGCATAGACCATATCACCTTAACCCCAGAGTTAAAGAGAAGGTTAAGAGGGAAATAGACAAGATGATGGAGGCTGGAGTCATTTTTGCAGTGGAAGAAGCAGAATGGGTTAGCCCAATAGTCATCCAGGGCAAGAAAGTCACAGAGGATATTAGGGTCTATGTGGACTATAGAATCCTTAATTTTTCYTGTGTGGATGACCCTTTCCCAACACCTTTTACATATGAGGTTCTAGAAYAGGTTGCGGGGAAAGAATMTTACTCATTTAAAGATGGATTTTTGAGGTATCACCAAGTAAGGATTGTTGAAGAAGACAAAAATAAGACCACATTTGTAACAKAATGGGGGTCATTTGCATACAATATGATGCCATTCGGCCTAAAGAACGACCCTGCAGTTTTTTCCCGGATTGTTATAGCATCTTTCCGAGAATTTATTCACAAGTTTATAGAAGTTTATATGAATGATTGGACAGTATAAAATCTTCTCAAGGAACATGTAGCACTACTACAACTGATGTTTGACAGATGTAGATAATTACAGATATCATTGAACCTCATAAAGTGTATCTTTGGTGTGCCACGTGGAAATTTGTTAGGCCACATAGTATGTTGAGAAGGAGAACTGGTAGACCCAGCCAAAGTTGCGGTTATTTTGAACATGCCTCCACCTACGAGCGCTAAGCAGTTGCACTCCATGTTGGGGTACATAGGGTACTATCGCATGTTTATCAAAAGATATGCAAACATTACTGCACCTCTACAAAATATACTAAAGAATTCTGAAGCGTTCCAATGGACCACAGAGTGTGATAAAGCGTTCAATATCCTGAAGGAAAATCTTAGCACAAAACCTATTCTTATATTTATGAACTAGGAAAATGAATTTCATGTGCACATAGACGCATCAGGTATTGCCCTAGGATCCATCTTAGCGCAACCAAGAGACGGAGCCATGGATCATCCTATCTATTTTGCTAGCAGGAATTTGTCGCAAGCTGAGCGCAACTATACAACCATAGAAAGGGAGGGTTTAGCTATGATTTACGATCTGCATAAGTTTAGACATTATTTGTTAGGATCTCAATTTAAGTTCTTTATTGATCATTCTACGTTAAAATATCTATTTAACAAACCTGTTCTGGAAGGAAGAACTTGTCGGTAGTTGTTATTGTTTCAGGAATTTTCATTTGAAATAATCATTAAACCTCGACGATGTAATGTGGGGCCTGATCACCTATCGATATTAGAGTCAAGAGAAAGTGGCGGAGTAGTCGATGATCAACTCCCAGATGCAGACCTGTTCCAAGTTGAGGCCACACCAGAATACCTGGAAGACATAGAAGCCTTCTTAAGTATAGGGGGCTGCCTAGAAACTTACTCTGCAACTCAGAAACTTCATATGGTGCTTAGAGCAGCAGACTATCAATTGATTGCGGGGCAATTGTATAAGTTGGGCCTAGATAGTATCCTCAGAATATGTGTCTTAGATCATGAAAGACAATACATACTGTGGGAGTGCCACAGTGGAGTTCTGTGAGGCCATGTTGGAGGAGAAGCCACTACACAGAAAGTCCTCCAAGTTGGACTATGGTGGGCCATGCTCTTCAAAGATGCAAAGGCATATGTTATATCTTGTGACATTTGTCAAAGAGTGGGTAAGCCATCACGACGAGATGAATTTCCTCTTCAGCCAATTTGAGCTCTACAAACATTTGAGAAATGGGCGGTTGATTTCATTGGGTCGATCAACCCCACAGCTACGCATTCAAAAGCCAGGTATATTATTACCTCAACTGATTACCTTACACGTTGGGTGGAGGCAATAGTTGTTCAGGATTGTTTGACCGATACTGTTGCAAGTTTCATTTTTGAAAATATTATCACTCGGTTTGGATGTCCTAGGAGTCTGACTAGTGATTAGGGTGGTCATTTTATCAGTAGTACAATAGAAAATCTTACAACATAGTAGAGGCATTTAACAAGATTCTGGAGAGAGGATTAATGAAGGCTTGTTGCGCAAACAGGGAGGATTGGGATGACAAAGTCCCAACAGTTTTATGGGCTTACAGGACAACCGCAAAGAAACTCCATAGGTATACTCCATTTAAGCTAGTTTATGGGAAAGAGGTTATGGTACCTATATAATTCATTACCCCAAGTCTATATATTGCACAGATTACACACATGTCGGAGGATGAATCAATTGCGTAGAGGCTCATGGAATTGCAAGAACTTGAAGAGACTAGGTTTTTAGCATACTTCCATCAATCAGTTGAGAAAGAAAGGTAGAATAATGGCATGACAGACACATTAAGACTAAAACATTTGCGCAAGGAGATAAGGTCATACTTTATAACAATCGGTACCAGAAACATCCAGGCAAGTTGTGCATGCATTGGTTGGGATTATTCATAGTTGTGTAGATCCGAACTTTTGGGGCAGTCCGAATCGCGCAACTGGATGGGATACTTCGGCCAGGATGGGTGAATGGCGCTCACCTGAAACCATATATGTCTCAGAACTGAGCTAAAGGATTGTTGCTCTAGTCCAAAGCAACATGTATCGTAGTTAGATTTGAGTTTTTTGCAATTTCTGTGAATTCAGTTAATAAAGTCGAAGAGTGCATAGTTGCACCGCGACATGTAGTTCATTTTTTTGTCTAAGTGTTGTTTTGATGCAAAATTACTTACTCATCAGCATGGGATCAGAAGATTCACAAACCTATTAATGACAGTCATTAAATGTGATGGGGACCCCTTTGTCGTTGGAGGAAGAGCGAATCCGAATGCAATCCTAGTCCATGTGCCACATGAACCCAGTCCAGTCATAGCCTTTATTACTTCTACAGTAACCTGTCTAAATTTTGTTAAACCGTAAATTCATGATACGTGAATATGCCATCGGTATTCGCACTATGATTCTCATCCATTAAATGGTAAGGTCTGGAATTGGACACATCCCTGACCAACTTGCCCAGTAAATTGTTGGATCATGTTGTCATTGATGTCAATGGTTTGATTGATTGATGTCAAGTGATTGATTGATATCAAGTGATTGATTGATGTCAAAGGATTGATTGATTGATTATTGATGTAATATAATATGTATTGTCCTTGATGAGAATGCATAGATGAAGATGAAACAATGAGTTGTCATTGATATGATGAAGATGGATCAATGAATTGTCATTGATACATGATGAAGATGGATCGATGTG
>JASDQU010881016.1:6878-34773 GCA_032191745.1 Picea mariana
TCCTGAAACATTTGGACTCATCATGACCATCTTTATCACAAAAGTTGCAATGTTTGTTAGTATTCTTATTTTTATATTTTGCTCCTTTGTCTCCATTAGGAGCAAAAGTTGTCTGAGTGGGTTTGGGACCCTTATATTGCTTGTTGTTGTGGCGAGGATGTTGCTTCTTGGGATTCTTTGGTTTATCTTTCTGATGGACAAATAAGGCTTTGTTGGAGGTACCTGCAGTGCTGATCACTCCAAGTTGTACTAGTTTATCTTGTTCTCTAATCAAAGCATCAAAAAATTTCTCAAGACTGGGTTTTTGATAAGCTACCCCTAGAGCCTCTTGCATGGCATAAAAGGTAGATACAAACACAGAATATGCACTACCTAGCTTAGAAAGAATAAGATAGATGCAATGATCTTAATCTATCTTTATCTTACATTCTTCACATAAAGTTCTGAGTGTTTTAAACTTAGATAGATAGTCTTCAATGCAAGAAAAAACACTTGGACTTAAAGTTAGTACTTGAATTTCTAACTATTATGCTTGAATAATATTGTGTTTACAAAACACAGTTTCAATATTTTCCCAAGCTTTTTTGGGTTTATCAATTGATTGAAGGTGGAACCTTAAATCAGGAGAGATGAACATTCTGATTAATCCATGTGCTTTGTCATTCCTATTATCCTATTTGGATTTCTTATTAGCATCAATGGGTGTTGTTTCATTTCCCAAGGTAATCTGGTACAAGCCTTTGCTTCTTAATAAATCCTCCATATGGGATTTCCATTGGAAGTAGTTGGTGCTGGTAAGTAAGAGATTACTTGTAGAAGCCATATTAAATATGCAGATAATACAGATTTAAAAACTGAAACTAATGATCTGAATGGAAAGAGCTCAAAAATTTATGCGGTTTTAAAAAAAATGGCACTGAAAACGGACTTCGGATATGAGAGTTATGCCCTTTTAAAAAAAAGGCATAAACGGTAACCAAAGGACCACGTGGTAGTGTAAGTTGCTTTATGAAGTGACATACTTTTATAAAGAGAAGTGGGGCTCACTTTTACAAAGAAAAGCTGCATGAAAAATAAATAACTCTAAAATAAAATATTAAAGCTACTTATAGTGATTCATTTTTATATTTGAAGTGAAATACACTTTACAATTTTAGCATGAACTTTTTCAAAAAAAGTAACAAAAGAGAGACTTGAACTCAATACCTCTTACTTAATAAGGCAATTTTTAACCAAATGGTCTAGAAAAACATATTGTAATGTTCATAAGGAGAATTGGGGTTGTTTTTGTTGAAGACGGCCTTGGAGAGCATGCTAAAAAAAAACTCTTTTCACACAAGAAAAAAAATTCGCTTCTCAATGACAACAAGGGTTAGATCTCGATTAGCTTACCTGGAAGATGCACCTTTTCCTTATGTTTTTTATTTGCCGAGATCACACAGGGCGCAGGGAAAATAGCATACGCATATCTAAAAGAGTAGAAACCCAGAAATAAAAAAAATACAAAACCAAAATAAAACCAAAATACTTCTCTGCAAAAAAATTTTAAAATGCGTATTCAAACTTTATACCTACGGATCTGATTGTAATGGTTGTATATTGGGAAAACAGAAACCTTTTCGAGTGAAACAAAAAGTGTTCCTGAATGAAACGAGTGCTTCGGACGCAATGGAACAATCCTCTCAGCCCATAAATGTATGAAAATGATAGAAAATGGATATGAGGCAACTTGATTTCACGATCTTGATCTACAACAGGAGCGGGTCTTCAAACAGGCTCTGATGCCATGTTCGACAACACAAGTATTCCAACAGAGGACGAAAACCTTCAGTAACCAATCACATAACCATATAAAATATCAACACACCAATGTTTTCACGTGGTAAAACCCCTACGGGGAAACATCCACGACCCCCACCAACGCGACCATTTGGGGCAATTTATTAATGCAAAGAAAAAGATTACAGAGAGATTTTACAAGAGAGTTTCGCACAATCGATCATCGAAAAATGACCCTCCATTCTCTTTAAATAAAGACCATGGACCAATCGGGTGTTAATATAAGGATCAATGGCAGTTAAGATTGAGAAGTGTATGAACCGTCGGATCACTCTATGTAAGGAACATATCGTGACCATTGGATTTCCTAACTACAAATGCATACTAAAGAGACACACTAGAAAACACACTTTTACCTAATGACACATATACCAAGTAGATCTTAACTAAATCCTAAGTGTCTAAATATCCTAATAATTTCCAATAAGTCTCATGACTCATATCATCCTTGGGTACATCCAGTACGGGACCATATTTCCTAGTCTTGTGCCCAGAGCCATTGTAGATATTGTTGGTGCAATTCCGAGGGAATGGGACCAGATGAATGTGGCCCTGTGTTGTTTCTTACAATGCATATTGCACATTTCTTCCAGCCATGTTTCTTGCCATGCATATTTTATGTCATCAATATCAATCTTCTCAGTTTCTGAAATAAATTTAGTGTTTCTCATATTACCATGTACTTTGTTATGCATCATTGCAAACCAAGGTGGCCAATTAGAAGTTGGAAAAAATAACCACAAGAATGGAATCTTGTCTCACAATAACATATAACATCCTGTTTATTTGTATGAACATGGAGTCCTTCATGGCTCCTCTTAAAGGTTGGTACTGGGACACAACAATCCCTTCATAGAATGTCCTGCTCTGATACATGCTCATACTTGAAAGACCCTCTGCGCCCTTGGAACTTCTTTGTTTGGTGAACTAATTCGGTAAAAATATCACATACCCAAGAACCTCACATTTGTCAAGGCACACATGCTCATTCCCACAATGTTCCCTTGTGATTGCATGTCCTTTTACATCCCTTCATGGTATGACAGTATCTTTCATGGCAAGCATACCTATCATGATCCCCAAACTCAATTGGGACAACGCTCTGAATTTGGAAACTGGTAAGGGACCATTTTTTTCTTCCACATATGTTGAGGAGAATTTGACTTGTGTGGAACCTCATGCCCAAGATTAATATAACAATACTTATTATAGCTGGATGACTTTTTAAATAAGTCACAAACTTCCCCATAGGTGTGGTTTCTCATTTTACAGTCATGGGGACCTTCATGCCCTGCCAAATATTTACATTCCTCAACTCAATTCTCTACTTCCTTCATGGTGCATAAGGTATATTTTTCTAAACATATGGCTACTCATGCAAGAATGAGAGGAGACATGGCCTTTTTCATGCATACATCTCCAAAAGCATTCATAGCATTTACATCCACAAACAAACATCCTTTGCTTCATTTATGCAATACCTGCAACAACCTCTAACTGTAATTTTTTCACCTCATCATAACCGGAAAAATCCAATGTGTTTTACAACAACCACTATTTAAATTTCTTTCACCTTCGATCTACCAATGCACCCAAAAATCTTTCGAAAACAAAGTGCCACCATTCACTATAATTTTCTTTTCTTGGCATATCTGAATGCCACTCCTTAGAAATGGTAAATTCATTGGAAGTACTATTTGTAAAATGGGAAATGCAATGGAAGTATTGTTTCTGGCATATGTCCAGAAATACCATTTCTAGTGTGGTTTCTTTTCATAAAGAAATTGATTAACTTCTATTTAGAATCATGCAGAGGGTTTGATATTACTACATTTACACAAGAACTTTGTGTGTGTGTGTGTGTGTGTGTGTGTATTCTCGATCTCACTATACCCTCCTTGTAAAAGTTTTAATATGTTCTACTTACTAATAATAATATTTTATTGCACCATCATTTGTCTACAACTCACTAATATCCCTCTTAAAGGTGTCAAACTTCCCTTCAGAAATTTTCCTCTGCATATTGGACAACAAATAAGACCCTAGAACAATAGTAAAGAATAGGCCACAATTTTCCATTTAGGAAGGGTCTTTGGTACATTCCTTACATGTGATTAAGGTGTAAACTCACATGCTTGTAAAGATTTCGATATAATTGTCATCTGAGTGGATAAACGTAGTGGATCGATGTAAAGTATAATCCAATAACCTCTCCAACTTGTAGACCATTACCTCTCCTTTTACTGTCCAAAGTATCCTTCACTGTCATACAACTGCAGAATACTGATGGGATTGGTATAACAATTTTTCTGGGGAACATTTCAGCAGTTTCCTACCTCATATTTCTTATGCTAATGAATTGATTCTAGAAATAAGCTAAACACCCTCACATACGTACATGTGTTTCTCTCCTTCATTATTATCTTGAGGTTGATATCGTTGTTTGAAAGTGTTTTTTAAGTCTCAATTTGCATTGATATTGTATGTTGGTTAGGGTCACATTTTGTCACTGTTTAAAAATAATTATGAAATTTATTTATTTACTACAAAAAACTTATGTCAAATGTTGTCATAAGTTAACTAGTAGTCTAAAGTAACATTTAGCATCATAACTCGGCATATATCTAAGAGGAGGCTTGATCATTTAAATTTTTTCCATTTTCTTTGATACGTAACTGTTGGTACCTTGTCCCATTACTTTGATGTCTCATTAGTTTATGGCATAAATATGATAACAACTCTGAGATTTGATCAAAGATCTAGTTGTTGAATCAACACACACTTTGCAAACTCTACATTGGATATCATACTCTGCACTTCCATATTTGTGTATTGCAACAACTAGTATTCATCTATTGTAATATATCCAATAGAGATGGTTAATCACTGAAAACTAAATCCAACTAGATCTGAAAAATAAGAGTTCTATGAATAGTGGGATAATTATTGCATTCAAGGTTAATTTATCATTTCTAACTTTGAAAATGAGGACATAACTCACACACACACACACATATATAAAGCTTTAATTTTCCAAGACATCAATGTGGTAATATTTCTAGATTCCTATTCTTCATATAAGAAAAATTATTGCTAAGGGTTTTAGGATATGCCCAATAGCCCTAAGAGTATCCCACATAGGTGTTATTTGTGAATTGTATTTTCTCATTATAATTTCCTAAAATTGGCATTGACTTTCTTTAGTTGTTATACTGCAAATATGTAGCATTCCAATATGAAAGTTATAGAAAACCTAGTCATATTATTGTAATATGCATAAGAGAACCATGCCTATTACTCAATGAAATTGCCATTTGATTTTTGTGGTCATTTCATAGTATTGTTATGACACAAGTTGGATTTCATTGCTGGTATAAATTCATTGTTTGTGCAACATATGGATAGTTTATTTCTTTGCAAACTTCATGAGAGTGAGTTGGCGCTTCATGAAACCAAACAAACTCTTTAAAACTAATGAAATATGCTGGTCAAAATTACAATTTGCTACAATACTAAGAGTAGTTTATGATATTTTGATGCTACCCTAGATATTTGCTTTTAACTTGGTAAATAAAGGATATCATCAAGCTTGGGTTATCACAAGTGGTTTGACATGTGATTTGAATGACAAACACACTGAGCTTGTGCATTTTTTTGTTGCCTCATTTATATTATTGTTTGAGGTGTCTTGATATAATTGTTGACTTGTACATCTTTTCTTGATACACTATACACAGTGCAACATTTGGCATATTTACAAACAGTTATAGTATATGATTCATTGTATACTTTGAAAATAATGATGATAATGCTTTGAATATTGGCATAAATGCTAGATATTGAACACTTCTTGAAATTTAGCTACAACAAATTGTGATAAAAGATAATATTGCAACAATATTTTGCATTTTTAATAAGGGGGGATATTACAAAAAACAAACTTACAATTCAACCTTCAAAGAGAGTATAAAGAGGTTGAGATAATACAATGTCAAATATGAGAGAAATGACTTAGAAAAATAAATTTTCTATCTCCAAGAAGAGCCACACACCAATGGATGTTTCCTTGAAGGAGGGAAATGATTCTCAATTGTGCAATCTTCTAGCATGTCTAAAAAAAGGGAACTCCCAGAAGATGAGTCTCACTATCTCAATCTTACCATAATTAGGGCATTTTTCATTTGTTAATCCACTTCTAACAAGTCTAAATTTTTTGGGAAATATTGGTTACAAGACCAACCACATGAAGAAACCGAGTTTGTAAAATGTCTTGTATGACTTCATATTGTTCAATCTAGTTATCCAATGGAATTTTCTATTTTAGGAGCCCCACCTTTTCATTGGAATGGGAGAAAATTGGATCTTCCTATGCATAATAGAATAAAGTTGTTTGTTGTCATAATTGAAAATATGTTTATTTCAATTTCATAGCTAATATCTCTAGACAAGTCTACAAAAATCACCATTCATTTTTTATAAGGCCTCAACTTCAATGAGTGACTAAGATAGTTGATTATAATTGTATCAAAAGTCAAAATTCCCATTGACTGAGCAATGAACCTCTAATCTACCTATTCCTATCTGTTTGAATCCCAAATATTAGGCCATATAAGAATTCCCTTCTTGCTCAATCTTTTGGTCTAGAAGTGAGGGATATCATCAATGCATTGTGCTCAAGTCTTCCAGGTCCAAATAAGATGGGAAGGAAGATCCCATCCTTCCCTACCCCAAAAATAGTTCCAATAAAGGAAATGAGGGACCTTATTCCAAGCCTCCTATATTTTCTTTAAGAAAAAAGAACCATGTACCCTGAAGTGATGTGGAGATCCAGTAACATCACATACAAAAATTTGATCTTTATTCCTGTCAATGTGACTATTGTGCAGGATCTTATATGTAAGAAGGGTTTTCCAAGGATATTCCCCTTCAAGACCATGGTGATCCCTAAAGTTGTAGTTTATGAATATCTACCAACCATGCCCATGGAGAATCCGGAAATAAAAAATTTCTAAGTGACAAGGAATACCTCATTTCAAGGAAGATATTATCCTATCTAACAAAAAGAATGAGCCTATTTTCAAGAATGAATCACTATCATAGTCAAAGAAACAACAAAATCAAAATGTGAATAGCATCAGAAACTTACAAAGAGAAGAAACACAACTTGCATCTAATAAAAAACCAATAAACAAGTCTATGAGTGAAGAAATAAGATGAGGCAACAATACCCGCAAGCCCTTCTAGGGAGGAGAACTAAGGGGGGGGCTGGTAGGGAATTAATAAAATTTGTAAATGTTAAAGGAATTAACAACATTGTTGGGGTTTTATGTTCCCTTGATATTAGTATTGTAGTGATGGGAAAAGGGTTTACTTCTATCATCCATTTGAAGCAATACTTTCCTCTTAGAAAATGGAAACCATCTATAAGGGTTGTGCCAAACAAAACCATAAGAACTTAGAGATGTGATCCAAAAGTACCTGTGAAAATATTTGGTCATATAATTTTCCATACCATTGACGATAGAGGCTCAGGGGTTGATGCCCTTCCATACATAACGTGGAATAAGATGGGTTATCCAAGGTTGTTAAGAGCCAATGTCTCGATTCCACTTAGTAAATCAAAAAAAAATTAGACCACCGGAAACTATGAATAATGTCACAACGTAGGGAGAAGGTATAGTAGTTTTGAAAAATTTACAAGAATGAGAATACATATCATTTCTACTTCATATAAAGCATTGTTGGCTAGGCAGTCATCGTATGTCACATATGCCAGGATGAAAAGGACCTTCACTTGAATGAGACAAGGGAGGTTTGTGATCCTGCTATTAGACGATGGAATTGAAATTGACATTATTAAAAATGAGGATGTTTCATACATAATGACAATCTCTTCATGGAACAAAACCAACTATGTGTGGCCTTAACA
The DNA here is from genome assembly GCA_032191745.1 of Picea mariana. NCBI lineage: Eukaryota > Viridiplantae > Streptophyta > Pinopsida > Pinales > Pinaceae > Picea > Picea mariana. The sequence goes on from JASDQU010881016.1 coordinate 14,647, forward strand.
TTCAATTGCATTAGAGATAGCTTGTAGAAGTTGAATAATAGAACCATGGATATTGTCCCATGGGATTGAGCTTTGGAAGCAGGTACTACTACACTTTTGATAAATTGGCTATAGGAATCCTATGAAGCTACCCTAGGTGTGAGAAGTTTTTATATTGGAGTTAAACTAGATTATGGTGTATTTTTAGAAGAAAAATTGGATAACTCCCTAGCAAATTTCTTTGTGATATTGCTTGGACCTTGGTGAGCAGGATGGACAGGGGTCTTATGGGAAACCAAGATGGAGCTCCTTTTTTCCATCTAAGAATCCTCTCCTCGTAATGCCTCTTCCTTTTCCTCCCATTCCTCTAATTTTCTCATGGCTACATAAATACTAGGGTTTAGTAGGAGAGATTAAGAAATGGACACATGTCGCCCAAAGACACCAAGGCAACACGCATCACCTCTACACATTGTCCAAGAAAATGCAATAAAAAGGCATAGATATAGAGACTTAATATTACATGATTACAACATCCATCCCTTCCTATAGAGGTAGGGACAACAAACTTCCCATCACCTCTTACTCACAGGTCCATATAAACAACTATAAACATCCTTCAACATTTCTAGCAAAATAAGATAGTTCGAAGGTTGTATGTGTATTGGATATTCTCTTGTTGTGTCTATTTTTGTTCAAGTATATCAATATATTAATGATTTCCACATAAGTGGTTCAAGTTCTTAATAAATTTGTTATACTTTTTGCAACATTAAAACATAAGTTTGACTCAGTAATAGTTTCCACACAAAGCATGAACAATTTCTCTTAATTAAGTTATCTTTATTTAAATATCCTATAGAAGGGGAACAATGACTTCAAAATATTTTAAACCAAGCGAATCCCTACATGTCATTGGTGTGATATACAAGTCTCTAGTGTCATTAGTGTGGGGTATACAAATCTCTAGATGTCATTGGTGGGGTATATCAAGCCTTTTGACGGAACTCGGTCAATTTTTGTCTCATAGAAATCCTTTTAATGGAAGTTGGGGAACCCTTTAGTGGAAATTATAAGCACATGCCTTGAGGGGATTGGAATCCTGACCATTGAACCCAAAACCCCCTCAGAAAATCATAATTTTTTTAAAAGTGAATAGGTGAACCCTGACAAACACAACCCCTAGCGCTTGCAGCATTGTTTGGAGGAGGGACAAACTATGTTTCTTTTCCAAACATGTAAAATGAGTATATTACAATTTAATGAACATATTTTCCTATTATTATATATGGTTTTATGCTTTATCAAAAAAATTACCAAGACTTCATAACATTTTATATTTTAGTAAAAGATTCGCCATGATTTTGCAAGATTTTAGAATTCAGTGAAAGATTCGCCAGGATTTTACAAGATTTTATAATTCAGTGAAATATTCGACAATATTTTACAATATTATGTAATTGACTAAAAGATTCGCTAAAAAATTATATATACATAGTATATTATTGATAAAATAACCTTCAATTTTTCCTATGTATCATAGGGATTCACCCATGTATTATACATATAAATTTAGGGGGGATTCTTAAAATAACCCCTGGTGGAAACCCAATGCGAGAGAAAACCACATAATTATTTTCTTATATGTCTTTAAGAATTACATTCAAGGAAGAACCAACTTACAATTCTCCAGCTCCAACTAGAAGGAGGCTCCAACCCCCTAGTTTCTCAGGCTACAACCTGAGGGAAGCTCCAACTCCCCAATTCTATGGCTACAACCAAAATGAGGATACAATGCCCTATGTTCTTCGGCTACAACCAGAACATGGCTACAACCACCTATTTATCAGGATCCAACTTGAAGGAAGATCCAACTCCCTGATTCTCCAACACCAACCAGAAGGAGGCTACAACCCCCTTTCCTTGCCCCGTCCAAGCGCCCTGAAATATAAATGTCAAATGTAGACAACCTATCATTGAATCAAACACTGTCACTGTCAACCTATCACTATATACCTATACCAAAAACCTATAACAACCTATACCAATCAACCTACAACAACTTGTACCAACAATCTGTACCAACATAAGTGCATCAACTATGCACAACAAAGCCTGTCACAACAACCTTTTTCTTCTTGTAGATGTGGATCTATTATGGATCTGTTTTTGTATCCATCATTCTGTTGCCATGATTTTTTTTTTGTGATTCTACTACTGCAATTTTGTTGCCACAATTTTTCTACCGCAATTTTATGCCGCGATTTTTTTGCTACAATTTTCTACCGCGATTTTTGCTGCTACAATTTTTTGCCGCGATTTTTCTTCCACAAATTTGATCTATCAATAATACCTGCCAATTAATCTTTCACAAATGGATATTCAATTATATTCCAAAAATAGGTACTAATAGGAGACCCTTTCTCTCTTATTTATACTCTCCAAGTAGCTTCCTCAAGGGGTTATCTTCTAACTCACTTTACCCAACTTCCTTCTTTTAGGGCTAACTCACTTCTAACCACTTGTTCACTTACAACCACTTTATCCACAAATAGTAAGTTCTCCACTTTTAGTTGCAACTAACTTTATTATTTAATTAATTTATGTTGCAACCACTTTGACTTATCCATAAATAGTAAACTTACCACTTCTTGTTGCAACCACTTTATTATTTAAATAATTTTCTCTTTGCAACCACTTTACCATAATTAACAAACTCACAACTTTAGTTATTTTCTTAATACAACAAATTTACCCATGATTAACTCCTAGTTACCATCAATTTGACTCGTACGCTTCTTCTATGAGCTTCTAGAATAATTGACTTCTTTGACCTTCTAGGGATTCTAGATAACTCATGAGGGCTCTCCAACTTCACATGGTCATAACTCTCTAACCGTGAGGAGTTATGTGGTGTTCCACATATCACCAGGAATGGAACGACGTGTATTATCCATCTAGAATAGTATTGCTTGCAAATTCATTATTCTTCATTACATTATTCCTCAACCAACCTTGGGTTCCTTACCCATACCTCTAGAGCTACCAGAATGTGCTATTGGACATACTCAAGGGTTGACATCAATCTAAAATATCACTCTCCAAGGGTTGACATCAATCTACAATATCACTCTCCAAGGGTTTGCATCAATGACAACCAACAATCCAAACCAACTTTCCATCAATCTAAACCAATTGTTTGACATCTTCATTTGGGTTTGAGACAATGATTTGGAATACTAACCATTTGTAGGAAATACTATATTTCTTGGCTTGTTTTCTTGTTTGCAAGGCCATTGAGAATTGGAATTCCCACTTGGATCCTTCTCTTCTTGCTCAACTTCAAGTTATTCATTATGAAAAGGGTGCCCCCCCATGGTTTTCTTCACATTTCCTCTTTCATTTTTCAAACAAATTAACTCAATTTTTTTCTTGGGATATAATAAGTTATATCAATCTTTTTCTTATGTCATTTATTGTCTTCCTCATCTTTCCAACCAACTAAGTAGGGCTCATTTGGTCACATTGTGCACAAAAATCCCAACTACATAATGCAAATCATACAATGGAAAGATTCATAAATATATTCCTTGATAGGATTTAGGATTTTCTCTCTAATTTATAGTGTTTTCTAACAATTTTCTTGGAATAGACTATACATTTTCCTTATCCCACAACTGGGAGGCCCCATTTTTTCAAAATTTTTGATTTTTTCCTTCCATGGAAAACCACTTTTATGTTGAATTTATTTTAATGCAGATGCACAAATTTCCCTGCATAGTCATGTAGTATTGTTTAGGTAATTTCATAGATGTATGAACACATAGTATCGTAGGTACACCCAGGTTTCTAGTTTTTTGTGCAGTTGTGTCAAAACTGTGGTTTTTGAGGTGTTTACTTGCTTGGGAGGTGTTGTGCTACATGTTAAAATTTTCCTGTCAAACTTTATTTTTCTATTTTTGGTTACTTTATTCAATTGAACATAATTAAAAGAAATTGAAATTGACAATAGGGTATTCATACTTGTTTATACGCACTTTTCATATCTGTTATTTCAATAATATCACATATCACTCCTTGCACACAAATGTTACCACAATAAGAAAACAACCCTTAAAATTACTTACTTAATCTTAACTATAATCAAATAAACTTTCAAAAAACCATTATCTTATGTCCCCTACGCCAACATTAATTCAAGAGAGGGTGTAGCAAACACAATTCTAGAAAAAAAATTTAAACAATGTTCTCACACCATTTTCATCCTCTTGTGCAAATGAAAAGGTTTCCACTGAAAATGTTAGTTATGACCACTTACGAACACAGTGAAGTCAATGAAGCACTAAAAAATGAGAAATACCTCATGTATCTATGGAGAACCAAAGTCAAATCATGTAGTTGACTAAACTTATGATTGCACGACTCATCAATTATATAGGTTGTCCATGGTGTATTAGTGATACTTAGATACTTTTGTAGTCTGCTTGTATTGCACTAGTGCATAAAATTACATGTTCTAGTTGTTTCCATGCACACTTGGAAGCTAGGAAAATCTCAAGAGCTCAAGTTTTCTACTAGTTATGATGATGTACTAGAGTTATCAAGGAAATTGCATGGATTGAAATGGGAAACATCTCCACTTCACATGCAATGCATTCGCCAAAGAAAACTTATAAATACAAGGGTTTCTCATTAATAGGGGAGTTCAATGAATGTAGAGTTATGTTGCACTAGTGTATTCCTAGATTCAATCACTACCACTATATATTCATTGCCAATCATTGGTATTGGTGTTGAACATCTCTTCCTTCACAAAGGAAGAGGTTTTCTTCTATCTACCACTATATTGCAAAAAGAGAAAACCTCAAAGAGGACACGACCCTCCCGAAAACAGAATCTTCATGGCTCCTCCTAGGTGACAACATTATTTATGCAATTTTCTTCCCCATTTTCATAATTAATACAAAGTTTTGGGTTATCTTCCCCCTAATTAAAATACAAATTTCAATTGTTATTATATCTTCTCGTAAACTCTATTTCTAAGCTACCAATATTATGAAGATTGTATACTATGCTTTTCTTGTTTGTTTTTTATTGTGAAATCATAAACAAATCTCTTAAATGTGTGGATCTACCTTCTCTCTCTATATAATCAACAATTAGTTCATGAAGAAGCTACCTCTGAAGGTCTATTTCACTTATTATTCATATTTTTTGTTATTTTCACATTAAGGGAATGAACAAAATAGAATTTAATAAATCAAACTTGTAGCTCTCTACTTTCTATTTTCACCAATCGCTTCAACCCATTGGTTGAGCTTATTTGGTACACACTAGCACTAAATAACCCATAATATAATAGTCACTCCACTAGGGAAGAAATCCATTATTTCTTCCTTTGGTTGGATCAGAGGCATTCATGAATCATTCAACACCCAATCACAGACCATTGTGGAGTGAACTCTCTAGTTACCTCAACCCTTAATCGTGAAGCCAAAAAAGTCTTCATTTTTAAAGTATTTTGCATGCCCAAAAATGCTTTAACACAAGTGCATAGGACTTAGTTTCAATAGTTGTGTTATTTAGTAACTATAAAAAACTATATAACTTAAAAACTTGCTTCCCTACATAGTCTACCATAATTTTGCACTCTGTCTGTCGATTTAAACTCATGTGGTTGAGAACAATTTTTAGTTTTCCATTAATTTTTCTAACTACCTTGCTTTCTAAGGTTAACTTAATATCTTGATTTTAAATTTCATTATTCTTGAACACAACATTATATGAAAATTTGACTTATTTTATTTATTTAGAACACATCTAATTGAATTTTAACTATATTAATTTTGTTTTATGCATGATTGTTCTTGTCGAATAATTGGAACTAAATTGTTTCTAATTGTTTTAGGAATTTTGGGTTTGGGGGACCCATCTTGTCAAACTAAGTATGCTCTTTGCCTTACTCTCTTAAGCAATACGAGTGAATCAAAAGAGGATAGAGTTTTCATACTATCCTACTTACTTTTGGTTAATTTTGGACATTATAATTCTCATATTTTTATATTCAAAAAATACATATTATGTAGGCACACCATCCACACCTAAGAACTACGTAGTTGATTCATGTCACCTACTACGATAGTAAAATAAACATCTTCATATAAAAGTGACTTCATTAATTGGTTAGAGAAATTTTATCATTCAATTTAGAGTAGGACATTTGAAATAGGACAGAGAGGTCAATGATGCAAGGTCACCATACATTGCAACTTAGAAGTTTATACATTGAGAGTAAGCACTTTAATAGTGAATAAAACTCACCTAGAAAGTTCATTTCATACATGCATAAAACACTAGGTCAAAATCAGTGTTCGAGATCCCTCCTCACACTTAATTAATGGGTGAATTTGTGTTAGGGGACTTCACTAAGTTGGAATGTTATTTAGGGTGATGCCTTCATTTTGAGGTTTTTATAGTGAGATTCATCGGGCCATATGTCATTGCCCAATGAAAACGCCTGACAGATGATTATTTCCCTTGATATTTCATCACAAAGAGGTAACTAATTCGAAAATCCTTAGATGTAAAAACAACTCTTAAATTCACATAAACATCCAACCAAATTCAAAATATAAATGATCGCTTGATTATTTGCAAAAACACATGTGAATATGCTTACTTGTCCATAAACTTCATTAATACTGATGAATAATCTTGAAGAATGATGAGATAATACAACAAAAAATAAAAGAACTCAAATTACGTATATGGATGACATATGTCACTTCATATTCAAAGTCCCTTTCTATATACAAGACTATTCTTCATCATCTCAAAATACCAGATTACATTACAGTATGGGCTTGCAAATAAAAAATTTAATGGATTATCTTTAAATCCACTACTCAAAACAAGAAAATAAGTACATCATTGAAATCCTTGCGAAATTATGAGATATTTGACGATAAAGTCGACCAAATTTTGAACATGATCAATTTCACCCTCTTTGACACGCAAAACAATGCACTAAGAGCTCATTACTGGCAATTTGGACTAAGACTACTAAAAATGACCTCTGATCGCAAATCAGACTTCAACTTCATGATCCTTGTGGAAAAACAAATCCAATGAGTATAAACTTGCCTAGGTGTGGACAATATACCTTATGGCACACTTTTCCATGCAACATATAAACTACGCTTTTCCTACACGTACTTCTATGCATTCCGTACTACCTCAGAATATGTTCCATGCATCTGGATGTGTGTCATGTGTTGGGATCTGTGCCCAATAAATTGGGTGTGGGCCCCCAACCGTACCTGAACTCCACGTTGACGTCGACATCTTAATAAATGTAATTCGTTTGGAGTTGTTGTAACAAATGTTATATTTGGCATAGTGGTTGGCGAAGGTTACGGTAAGTTGTTGGTTGGGTGAAAGGTCCGGGGTTCAAAACCTGTGGATCCTATATATCTGGCATATTTCATTTTTTTTGTTATATATGGTATATAACCATATATTATATGGTATATAACCATATATTATATGGTTATGATGGTTCAAAGTTTGTTAGGACCCCCGCAACTTAGGTATTGGTCGCATGGAAATACATATAAAATAGGGCCTGGAGCTAGCCCTCGACCCCTTTTTCCCCCAAAATGGAACTTTAACTCAATTTAAACAAAATATTACAACATTTAATGTTAAGAAACATTAGGGTGGTGTGATGGTATTGCAAGCTTTGTTAAGACTTTGGGAGGTTATGGAGGTCACGGGTTTGACCCTCTCCGACTCCATAATTTTACATAACTCTAACCATTATAGGCTAATGGGAGGTTACCACGTGGCATCCTCTCATTGACTAACCTATGCCACATGTCAATACTAGACTGGTCCACTAGTGTGCCACATGTCAAGACCTGATTGGTCTTGCCTTCCTGCCACATCAGCCTATACTATCACTTATGCCACATCAGCATGCCACGTGTCACCCTCTAGCGGTACCATGTGGCACCCTTCTTTGACTTTTTCATTGATTTGACTAAACTTTGACTACTCGTAACTTTTGCATACAAGCTTGGTTTGACTTGTTGTTTGCGTCGTTGGAAAGATAACGATGAGCTCTATGCATTGATGTAATTTTCATGATCATTTGAGATGGTCAAATTTTGAACTTTTATGGACCCCCTAGGACCTCTGTGAGCATTCCAGATCCTCCTGGACCTTTATGAGTGTTCCTTAGATCCTCCTAGATCACACCTCCCCACTGAATAACTTTTGGACCTCCAAAAGTATGGATCATTCATAAATGAAGTGAGAATGATTTTGCCTCACTTGTCCAATATCAACCAACTTTCCTGCTTGGATAACGAGCACCTGACTCATCACAACCATAATGAAGACTTAAACAACATTGTTGACCAAGTTAACCATTCCCTTAAATTCAAAAAATTTTCCATTCATTGTTGCAGTAGCCAACCATACTCCACTAATTAGTAATAAATTGAACAAAAAAATTGTATATATAGATGTGAAAGAGAATGCAACATCAATATATATTCCCTTCTTAATAGAAATGACATCAACCAAAGGACATGTTATGCTTTCAATTGTAGGCTGTAAGTCTAGATCCTGGATATTAGCATTAGCTAGCATGTTCCCTGTAGTGAAAACTATCAAATTCGTCTTCATCTGATGAGCTGTCACAATGAACTCAATCCCATCCTTGAAAAGATGATACTTATTTTTCCCCTGTAGAAAATGGCCTTCCTGTCATAAAAGTATGGACTTCCCAAAACCATCCTGCAAGTGTCGTGTGGAACAACGTCTAACTCTACCTCATCAATGAAACCAGATGTGAACGTAAATTGTAACTTTCATTGCTTAGTTACATGTACCTGAGAATTATCACAAATCCAACCCAAAGGATATAGTCTCATATGAGGCCTAGTTTTGAATCCCAATTTATGAACAACTTGGTCTGAAATAAGATTCACTTGTGATCCAGTATCAACAAGTGTATCAATCTTAGTATTCTGTGAGATAACTCGCAAATGAAATAATTCTTCTATTTATATTCCATCAGGGATTACTTTAGACTTTGTATAAGAAATGCACAAACTGAAACTTGCAACATAAGATTTACCTTTGATGCTCATAGTTGCAACCTTGGTTTCATCCTCAAAATCTGATCCAAGACATTGCACCATGGTCATGGTCTTTTGTTTACCCTTCCTAAGCTGAGCCCACTCTAGCTTCAATTCTGGATGCATATTCCAATGATGCTTCTCATCATGTCCTTTCTTCTTGTAGGGAGAACATGTAGGCTTTTTCTCTTCATCCTTCTCTATTGTAGCTGTCTTCTTATTCTACCATTTTCCCTTCTACTTCTCCTCGAATTCATGTGGCTCCTTTGAAACATATTCAACAACATGTTTTCCTTTGTTGGCTTCAAGATGTGTAGCTTGTACTGATACTTTTTCAATATTAGTAGGATTAAACATCAATATAGTATGACGAAGATATGAGAGCATACTACCAATATACTTTAGAAGAGTCTTAGGAGTATGAAATGGAATTCCCAAAGACAACGCCTTCCTCTTAAATTCATGTGTATAAGCTTGATAATTTTCCCCTTTTTCCTTCTCTCAGATGTTACCAAGCAATCACTGATGTTTGCATATAAGATAATTGATAAAATTTATTTCTTAATGAAACAATAAATTCAGTCCAGAAAGAAATGATTTTACCATGTTGAATAAGATCAAATTGTGTCCAACTCTCCCACCATATCAAGGTTGTGTCTCTTAGGAGAAAAGTATCCAACTGTATCCTTGAAGTATCATGTATGATTTTTTGTACCCTGCAATACACTTCAATCTGTTTGACCCAATTATCCAACTTCTCTGCATTCAACTCGCCATCATAAGTAGGAAAATCAAACTTTACATCTAGCTTTAATAAAGGTAGATCATGAGAATCAAAAGACTTCTTAGAACACTTTGTTCTCTTATGAGAATAATGTTCACTCTCATTGGAAGAATATGATGAGGAGGAGGATGATGATGATGATGGGGACGAAGGAGATCCTAGAGGTTTTTCACCTTCTCCTTCTCCTTCATCTTTTACCATTGTTTCAACTGGACCACCTTCATTTTGATGAGGATTTGCTCTCCTTCTTTCTAGGTCTTCCCACAATTCCTTAACCATATTTGTCATCTCAAGGGAAATCCTTTGAAATTCCTTATCAGCCTCATACATAAATTATTCATGCTCCATTTCTCCTCTTCGAGTGAAGCCCCTTGAACCAATTTTAGGATTACAACTTACAAGTTTGCCTTCACCTCACTTAGATTTGGACCTCGTAAGAATTCACTTGTAAATAAACGTCAAACCAGCTATGATACCAACTTGATATAAAAATCCTTAGATGTAAAAACAACTCTTAAATACACAAAAACATCTAACTAGACTCGAAATATAAATGATTGCTTGACTATTTGCAAAAACACATGTGAATATGATTACTTGTCCATAAACTTCATTAATACTGATGAATAATTTTGAAGAATGATGAGATAATACAACAAAAAATAAAAGAACTCAAATTACGTATATGGATGACATATGTCACTTCATCTTCAAAGTCACTTTCTAGATACAAAATTATTCTTCATCATCTCAAAATACCATATTACATTACAATGTGGGCTTGCAAATAAATTTTTTTATGGATTATCTTTAAATCCACTACTCAAAACAAGAAAATAAGTACACCATTGAAATCCTTGCGAAATTCTGAGAAATTTGACTATAAAGTCGACCAAATTTCAAACAGGCTCAATTTCACCCTCTTCGAGACGCAAAACAATGCGCTAAGAGATCATTAATGGAAATTCAGACTAATACTTTTACAAATGACCTCTTATCACAAAACAAACTTCAAATTCATGATCCTTGCAGAAAAACGATTCCAAGGAGTATAAACTTGCCTAGTGTGGAAAATATACCTTATGGCATGCTTTTCCATGCAACACATAAACTAGGCTTTTCCTGCACATACTTCTATGCAGTGTGTACTACCTCAGAATATGTGCCCCGCATCAGGATCTGTGCATCTCGATATGTGTTTCATGTAATGGGATCCATGCCCAATATATAGGGCTTGGCCCCCCAACCATACCTGAACTCCACGCTAATGTCGACATCTTAATAAATGCAATTTGTTTGTATTTGTTGTAACAAATTCTAAATTTGACATAGTGGTTGGCATAGGTTATGGTAAGTTGTTGGTTGGGCGAAAGGTCTGGGGTTCAAAACCCACAAATCCTATATGGTATATTTCATTTTTGTTGGTTATATATGGTATATAACTATATATTATATGGTTATGACGGTTCAAAGTTCTTTAGGCCCCCCATGACTTAGGTATTGGTCGCATGGAAATACATATAAACCAAAGGTTAGGGCTAGCCCTTGGCCCCCTTTTCCTCCCACATGGAACTTTAACTTAATTTAAATAAAACATTACAACGTGTAATGTTAAGAAACATTAGAGTGGTGCGATGGTAATGGAGGCTTTGTTAAGACTTTGGGAGGTTATGGAGGTCACGGGTTTGACCCCCTCTAACTCCATAATTTTACATAACTCTAACCATTATAGGACAATGGGAGGTTGCCACGTGCAAACCTCTCATTGGCTGACCTATGCCATGTGTCAATACCAAACTAATCCACTAGTGCGTCGCATGTCAAGACCCGGTTCATCCTTTCTGCCTGCCATGTCAGCCTATACTACCACCTGTGCCACATCATCATGCCACGTGTCACCCTTTGGTGGTGCCACGCGGAACCCTACTTTGACTTTTTCACTAATTTGACTAAACTTTGACTGCTCATAAATTTTGCATACGAGCTCCATTTGACTTACCATTTGTGTCTTTGAAAAGATAACGACGAGATCTATGCATTGATGTCATTTTCATGATCATTTGAGACAATTAAATTTTGAGCTTTTATGGACCCCCTGGGACCTCTGGGAGCATTCTGGATCCTCCTAGACATTTATGAACATTCCTTAGATCCTCCTAGATCAGTAACTTAGTGGTATGTTTTAGGAATTCTACCTAGGTAACTTTCCCATAGGTTTTGGGTGGTATCTAAAATAGATAGTTCATCATCCCTTCAATTATTACCTAGATCAAGTCACTATAACCACTTTATTCTACCTTCAATTGGGTGCACCCATAATGTTTTTCATCATTGATCCATAAATTGTCATGGATATTCCAATGGAATAGTACATCACAATAGATCTTGCAAGTTTCTAAAAAAAAATTGTGATGTAGTGTTTTACTTAAAATTAAGATTTAATATTACTATCTTAGCACCCAAAATATTGAAAATAAGTTAAGTCTAAAACAAAATAAGATAAAACAAATACCATGCCATCCACACAATGAACACAAGATGTACGCTAGGAAACCCAATATGGGAAAACCAAGCTAGAAGGTAATGATTACGCCTTGCTATTTTCTTCTCAAATATAAATTGCAAATACAAAGAAAGGTGAACTCATTATGGAGTTTCAATTGACATTGTGCCTTGTATGACTGCTACAAAGTATTATACTTCATATGTTCTTATCCAATATCCCACTCCCTTGCTTTTTTAAACTATGGAATAGTAATTAAGACAACAAGAATGGAACCCTTTCCTTTCCTCGTAGCCCAATATTTAACATGTCTTGATAGCCATGTAGGGTTAGTGATAGTGTTTTCACATGCCTCAACACCCAATTAGGGGTAGGATTTTGGACCCTCCTTCTTGAAATTACACATGTGACTAGCTCCACGTGTGTGAGTAATGGGAGATGATGTGGCATCCACTTAGTACCATGGTGGTCAAAATCATAGCCCAACTTGCAAGAGACATAACTTCCTAATATGAACTCCAATTGAGGTGATATTTTCATAGTTAGAAATCTCTCAATGTGTGTAATAGTATTGAGAGGCTATAGATTATGTCTACAAACTTTTGACCCAAAAATGGCCATTTAGTTCCCCAAACAAGATTTTAAATTTTAAGGACCCCAAATCACCAAAATAGGATATGCCCCTAATGTTAGGGACCTAATTGCCTCCCTAACCCTTCATGTAGGTAGAATAATATGTTTTCCATGTAATAAAGATCGACATTAGTTTATAAGGCCTATTTAATAAATGTGAACAAGTCAATGTAAGAAGACCTAATAGAACCTTCTGCTTCTAAAAATATATTCCTCTAGAATGTTCCTTAGAATATAGAATTAGTATAAATAAGAGTAGGAGGCATGAGAATATTTGCCTTGAGAATTATTGTAATAGAGCGTTTCTCTTTTGGAGGTTTCCCCCTCGAAGAGGCAAGTGAACATTGTTGCCTGTCAATAAAGGTATTATTTTGGTGCTGTGGTTTCATATATTGTGTTGTGTCGTTGTTATTCTCTACAATATTTTTGTTTTTTACTATTATAATAGATTTGGTACCTAACAAGTGGTATCAGAACACTTTCCTTGGCATGAATTGTGGGTTATTTCTTTTCAAGGTAGAGACATGTTCCAACATCTTAAAACTACAGTGATCTATCGTTCATCACATAAATCCACAGTCGGGGAAGCATACACACAGGAAATATAAGAGGTACTTAAGCTCACATTGTTGGACACCCTTGTAACCCTTGTTGGTACCCCTTCGAGTGGTAGCGCATCAGAAAACACATGTATATAGACTGGCCTAGGTATCTTGAAACCCTCCATAGATCAACCAATCAGTTGCCTGACTACAATAGTGCCACCGAGAACAACACTTGGGAAGATACTCTCTAGTACTTGGGTAATCAGGTAGTACAACTAAGGGTATGGTCTAGCCTCCTTAGTTGGTGCCCTGAGATATTGGGTCGAGTAATATTGTTTGACCCCATATGTATATCATAGAGTTATAGCACAGGGAAAACCTTTTTCTGTAGGAACCCTAAAAACCCTAACCATTGGGACAGAAACAGAACATACAAGATCTGTTATCGTGCAACCTTGCTTCCTGCATTCTGGCTGTGAAATTCCTACACATTTTTTCCTAGCATTTCAACACTGCAGTATTATTCAGATCAGAGTATAACTCCAAAAGACTAAAAAATAAAAAATAAAAAAAGAGTATAGCGGTCCCACTAGCACCCTTATTTGGGACCTATCTCATTAAATTCCTCTCTTTTTGTTAATTACCGTGGTACCTATCATTTTACAACAATTTTTTTTGTGGACTTGACCCCCTTTCTCGACACCCTTATTTGGGCCCTATCCTATTGGCTTCCCTTTTTCAGCCCGATCATTGTGATACCTATCACCTGTCACCATTTTTCTCCGTGGTCCCATCCACCCTTCCTGGCACCCTTATTTTCCACCTATCCCATTAGCTTGCTCTCTTTTACCTGTCTGTCATGATACTCCTCACCTGTAAATTTTTTTTAGTGCAAACTCGCCTGCCTATTTTTGTCTCTACCCAAATGGCCAACACCCACACCCAAGAACTCAATACCTTGATTGTATAAAACCTCCAGAACAAGGAGGACATAAAGACTATCAATTCCAACATTAGCATGCTCAATTCCTMTATTCAAACATTAAAGGACCAATGTTCCCAYATCAAAGACACAATCGACCAATTGWTGAGCYRCTCCCTAAACCCTACCTCTTKTGAACAACTTTCCTATYAGGAGGACAATGACTCTTCCCATTACCAAGGTCCTCATTCCACCCACCTTCCTCGAGACCTACTCCTTCCCAGAATTGAGGTGAACAAATTTGATGGCTCGGATCCCAAAAGTTGGGTCACTCAAATGGAACATTATTTCTCTTTGCATGGAATTACTGATGAATTGGCCAAGCTTCATTATGGTATCATTCATCTGGATCCAGAACATTGGAAATGGTGGCAATGACATAGAAAGGCACGCCAAGGGTATGTTGCTTGGACACAGTTTGTTGCAGATCTTTTTGACCGCTTTAACTCTGACACTCATATTTTAGGTCATTTGACCAAGTTGAAGCAGTCTGTGATAGTGGAAGACTTTATTGCATCCTTTAAGCACTTGAATTTCATAATGGAGGTCATGTCAGATGACTTCTTCCTAGAATGTTTTATCACTGGCTTGAAAGATGAAATTCGTGTCCATGTTCTCATTGCCCGCCCCCATACATGGTTGGAAGCTACTCAAAGAGCCAAGGAAGAAAAATAGATTGTCTCCTCCCAGACCAGAAAACCATATTTTATTCCTCACCCTAAACCCACCAATCCTACCCCTCCTGAAACCCCACTCAAGATCCATAAATTAACCCAGGAAGAAATGGTTGAACGCCAACTCAAGGGTATTTTCTATAATTGTGATGGAAAATATTTTCTAGGGAACAAGTGTAAGGAACGAAAGATTTTTATGGCAATGACTGAGGATGTTTTTGAAGAGGAGGTAGTTGTTCCCGCTTGTGGAGGAGATACCAGCCCCAGTTGATCTAAATCCACCCTCTAATCCACCGAAAGTTGAATCGGTGATTTCATTGAATGCTCTCACTGGTTTCTCTACTCCCAAGATCCTCAAGTTAATTGATTACATTAAGAATTGGAAATTCAACATCATCATTGATAGTGGTAGCACCCATAATTTTATTCATCGCTGCATTTCCTAAGAAGTCAATTGTTATATATGTGCAGTCAATGATTTTTAAATCATGATTTCCAATGGAGGGTCCATGAAATGTGGAGGATGTTTTGAAAATGTGTGGCTCCAAATTGGTAAGTGTCACCTGAAATCCCATATGTTTTCTATAGACATGGGCAGTTGTGGAATTTTTCTTGGTGTTGAATGGTTATGCACTCTCAGGCCCATTCTCATGGATTTTAAGGAATTAACCATGCAATTCCAACATGAGGGACAACAATATAAGTTCCAAGACATCACAGCAGGCTCCCCTGAGATCATAAGTTCCCATAGAATGGAAAATCTTCTAAAAAAAGTTCATTTCAACATTATTTCCCAACTCCACTCCATTCAAGCCATTGAGATACCCTTTGTGCATCCCAACTTCCAATCTATCCTCTCCAAACACCAATTTGTTTTTACCACTCCCTAGGGACTTTCCCCTTCCTATGGCATCCATGATCATTTCATTCCTCTCATACCAGGAAGTCATCCTCCCAATATTCACCCTTATCGTCATCCCTTTGCCCAGAAGAATGAAATTGAAAAAATGATTCAAGAATTTCTCGAAGAGGGTGTTATTTGTCCTAGTACCAGTCCCTATTCTTCTCATGTGGTCATGGTACTTAAGAAAGAAGGTACTTGGTGAATGTGTCTTGATTTTTGTTCCCTAAAAAAACTCACCATCAAAGACAAATTCCCCATTCATGTCATTGATGACCTCTTGGATGAATTGAGTGGTGCTCAGTACTTCACCAAACTTGATATTCATTCTGGCTACCACCAGATCCATATGAAATAGGACTACATTCCCAAGACTTCATTTAGAACTCATGAGGGTCATTATGAGTTCTTCGTAATGCCCTTTGGCCTGTGTAATGCTCCCTTCACTTTCCAAAGTCTCATGATTATATATTTCATCCTTTTCTTCGTCATTTTGTCTGAGTTTTCTTTGATGATATTATCATCTATAGTAAAACTTGGACAACCCATCTTGCCCATGTGGATCAAGTCCTCCATCTACTCTCTCAGCACCAACTTTTCCTCAAACAATCTAAATGTTTCGTTAGACCCTCAGAAGTAGAGTACCTAGGTCATATTGTCGGAAAGAATGATGTACGAGTGGATCCTAATAAAATTGAAGCTATGCAGGATTGGCCTCGCCCTAAAAAACTTAAGATTTTGCATGATTTTCTAGGTTTAATGAGCTATTATCGCAATTTTTTTTGGAATTATGGAAAAATTGCAGCCACTCTCACTGATCTCCTTCAAAATAATGCTTTAACTTGGACTCCGGCTGATGATCAAGCCTTCCATGCCTTGAAAGACGTTATGTGCATGACCCATGTCCTAGCACTTCCCGATTTCAAAAGGACTTTTGTATTGGAATGTGATGCTTCTGGGAAAGGAATTGGGGTTGTCCTCATGCAAGATGGTAGGGATTTGGCCTTCACTAGAAAACAACTTTCAGAGAGACATTTGGACCAATCCATTTATGAGAATGAAATGTTAACTATTATGCATGCAATGGATCTATGGCGTCCTTATCTCTTGGGGAAACACTTCCAAATCAAAATTGATCATCAGAGCCTCAAGTATTTTCTAGAACAATGAATTTCATCCCCTAAGAAAACAAAATGCATGACCAAGCTCTTTGTCTATGATTATGAGATCATTTACAAGAAAGGAAAGGAAAATGTGGTTAATGATGCTCCTTCCAGGAAGTATGATGACAAATATTCCCTCTTTTCCCTCTCCTTCATTGTACCAAACCAGCTCCAAGTTGTTCATCAGGAATGGCTGCAAGACCCAAAAAAAATTCTATTGATCCAACAATTGCAACAACATTCTCCAGCTTCTACTAAGCACTCTGAGTTTACCAAAACCCATGAATGGGTCAAACGTTCTTTTTTCTAGGATGGTATGAAGTAGGACGTTCACACCTTTGTGGTCGAATGTGATGTCTTACAATGCAACAAGGGAGAGACAATCAAAGCTCTAAGAACACTCCAACCACTTTCAATTCCCCCTACTATTTGGAGAGATATTTCCATGAATTTCATTGTTGGCTTGCCTAAATCAGGAAATAAGTCATTCATCATGGTGGTAGTTGAATGATTGTCCAAATATGCTCATTTTTATGCTTTTCCACACCCATTCACCGCATCCACAATGGTTCAATTTTTCATGGATAATATTTTAAAACTTCATGGCATGCCTCATTATATTGTCTCTGACTGAGATTCGACCTTCACCAACAAATTTTGGCAAGAATTGTTCAAGCTTCAGGGAACCCAATTGCATCTCAACATTTCCTATCATCCCCAAACTAATGGCCAAATTGAAGTTGTCAACAAGTGTTTGGAAGTATATTTACGGTGTTTTGCATCAGATAAACAAAACCAGTGGGCTCAGTGGTTACCCCTAGCTGAATGGTGGTACAACACATCTTATTATACAAATACTCACATGAATCCTTTTGAAGCGGTTTATGGCCAAAATCCCTCGTCATTTCTCTCCTACATGTCGGGTGTCTCAAAGGTTCAGGAGGTTGACAAAAATATTACAGTCCATAAGGCCATTCTCCATACCCTCAAAGAAAATTTTGTCATGGCTCAGAATCACATGAAGAAACAAGAAAATCATGGTTCTTATGAACATGAATTTGTTGAAGGGGACTAGGTGTTTCTTCATCTGCATCCTTAGAAGAATACTTCACTCAAATTTGAACACTGTCATAAACTTGCTCCCAAATTTTATGGTCCTTATAAAATTCTCAAATGCTAGGGGCATGTGGCCTACTAGTAATTAGCTCTGCCCAGTCATTCTAAGCTCCACCTTGTTTTCCATGTCTCATGCTTAAAGAAAGTGATTGGAAATAAGTGTCAAACTCAGACCAATCTCCTTGATTTGGATGAAGAGGGTTCCATTTGGTTGTAGCCACAAGCAGTCTTGGACCAGTGATAACATCGTCTCTATCAACGCACCATCAAGGAAGTGTTAATTCAGTGGAAAGATACAACTCCAGAAGATGCCACCTAGGATCTAGCCACCATTCTACAACAATTTCCTCATCTCAATCCTCGAGGAAAAGGTTTTTCTTCAAGGGGGAGGGCATGTTAGGGACCTAACCTCCCTAACCCCTCATGTAAGAAGAATAATATGTTTTCCACATAATAAAGGTTGACATTAGTTAATAAGGCCTATTTAATAAATGTGAACAAGTCAATGTAAGAAGACCTAATAGAAGCTTTCGCTTCTTGAAATATCTTCCTCTAGAGTGTTCTTTAGAAGATAGAATTAGTATAAATAAGAGTAGAAGGCATGGGAAACTTTGTCTTGAGAATTATTGTAATAGAGCACTACTCTACTGAAGGTTTCCCCCTTGAAGAGGCAAGTGAACATTGTTGCCTATCAATAAAGGTATTATTTTGGTGTTGTGGTTTCATATATTGTGTTGTTCCACTGTTATTCTCTACAATATTTTTGGTTTCTGCTATTATAATAGATCTTGTACCTAACACCTAAAATGGGCCCTAAAAGCAAATAGCTCTAATTTTTCCAATGATTGAATTACCAAAATCGATGAAAAATTATATAGTGATCCATTTTGGATCATGCCTCCCCATTCTGAGAGGATTTTGGTCCATAAAATAAGGAGGTGAGGAAATATTTCTTCTATGTTCTCCCTATATTAACATTTTCCCTTGCCTAGACGTTATCCTTTCAACCCAACTTGCCAGAGTTCATGTTTCCCATGTCTAGTTGTTCTGGCCTTCTACAAAACCACATCATATGGTAACTCTACTTGATATTATAGTGTTAATTCCTCTATGGTAGGTAAGACTTTCCCATTGTTTTCTCAATCTAACATGGAAGGCTAATAAAGCTTATATTTTCCACATTTACTAATAAGTAAATGAACATATATGGAGGTAGTCTAAGTTATAATAATTATCAACAACCTTCTCCAACATTTCAAAAGGACCGTACCATAGAGCCTTGATATTCTTATTAGGACCTTGTAGCCTTTCTTTATTTTAATACAATTAGACTTGATCTCCTACCTTTAATGTCTTCTCAATTTTGTGTTGGTCATGTTGTTGGAAGATTGGTTGTTGTCATTGATGTCAACCCTAGTCATGGGTTTTGGACCGCAAGATTGATGAAGGTATTTGGACATGAAGGAAAATGCACATGCAGATACAACACCCATGGATGGATAGTATACATCATGTTGTTTCCGGTGGTATGTGGCACGTCACGTGAATCCTCATGGTTGAGGAGAAATGAATTTTTGAAGATGACAAAGTGAATTGAAGAAGGAAGTACATGTAGGCCCTGAAGATAATTAAAGAAAAGAATTACAAAATAAGAAAGTGTCAGGTCGGTCCTAATGTTAAAATGAAGTGACATAAATGGTA
>JASDQU010881017.1:1069-20164 GCA_032191745.1 Picea mariana
TTTGTATATTCATGTTATTTTTATGTTCTTTTCTTTAGTAGTTTAGAATAGACAGCTTCAAATCCTTGCACATATTGTGTTGTGCCTCTAAGCTTACGAGCTCCTGGTTGACATTAAATTGTTGAGAAATTTATACGACATAGATTGCACTCAACACATATCTGCACATGTTGGCTTGCCGGACCCCAGTTCTGCCATGCATCGAAACCCTAGGATGGATAATGGACCATGCAGACATGATGAAGTGCACGATCAACAATGATGAGGGTGAATGCGTTGGTAGATTTCTTCCAATAGAGGTACACAAATATTGCAAACTTAGAGACCCAAAGGAGAGGCTGAATACAAACTTTGTGGTAAGGTTTTATGAGCTTCATGACACCAACCAATTAGTAGTTTCGTGGTGGAAAGAGGATAAAAATTTCACAAACAGGAACAATGGCTGGTACAATAGAGTAAACCTCAAAGATCCCTATATGTATCAATGGCTTTGATCTATCGATTGTATGGAGAAAAGAACTGCACAAAGTTTTCAGAAGCATGGAGTCCCTTAGCATATACCATAGCGATCTCCGGAAGAAATTTCAATTGGGAAGCCATTATTTCCAAACAAATGAATATCAACATCCTACAGGCCTAGACACCAAAAGAAGGAAAAACATCATTTTTCTACGTGGCATCTTACTTGTTGGATGTGATCTGTGCGAGAAACACTTTCGCAAGTATGAACTTAAACTGGCATGTTTCCGAGTTACCTGTGCATGTTTATTTCAACATTTTGTGGGAGAATAGGTACAAAAGGTTTTACACCATGATATGTGATGAGTTTATAGCAATAATACACTTCATTATATTTAGAAAATAATGCCCAAGGTTTTCAATGACAACCAAAAAGATGATTCCAAAGTTGGCGACTGGTATTTCAAAGAAACAAGCACTTACGTTAGAGTGTTTGGGGCTACTGGTGCACCACACCTACTCCTCTTTAATGTCCCAGATCATCTGATATTGAGAGAGATTTGTTACCACACCATCCTATAAGACTATAACGCTTCTCTGGTGAAGGATAATAAGAGGGCCTTCATACCTTATGGTTTTCATATTGGGTTTTATATGGTTAAAGACACTACGCAGGCAAAATAAGAAGGATTGAGTCAACTTAAGTATCAGTTCCCCATGGATCATTTTCACAAGCATTATCTAGAAGGATTGGTACTCCATCACATGACACAGGTATCCTCATTTTGGCCATATGCTCACGATAGTTTCGAAGATGATATCTTTACTAAGGGCGCCCAAGATTGGGAGGAAGTGCTACATAGAAGGGATAACCCTAGTATGAAAAATTTCAAAGAAATGACCATGGATGAAAAATTTGAGATGATAGAGCACAAAAATCAAGAAGCCATCAGGATAAGAGAATAAAATAGAGCAACAAAAGCGACAAAAGCATGGAAAAGAGAGAAATTGTTACTAGAAGAAGCCGAGAGAGCTATGCAAATATTGAGGGAATATTCCCCACTGAACCCTTTGGTAAGTCCCTCGAGAATTAGCCCAGTCAATACAAATGACCAAGAGGTAGAAATGAATGGCTCAAAATTAGTTCCACCAAAAAATACTGTCTCCCAAGAAAACACTAGCCCCATATGATCCTAGACAGGATCACCGGTGACAACTACAATTAAGTGAAGGGAAGTGAAGGCATCAAGCGAGACAGGTATGCCTACCATCCTCATAGATTTAATAACCATATATGATGATGAGGAAGGCTTAGAAGCTTCACAAATAACCTCGATGCTAATCACATAGGAGGAAGAACCAGGGGAGACATCTGCTCCAACCTATGATGATTTGGTCCTAAATCCCAAAGAAATTGACCTGGAAGCTAGGACCACTCTCGACTAGGGATCATTTTAAGGATGGAAATTTATTTTAAAATGTAGAAACCTTGGCAAATCTTACTAATCCTTCATATGCCAACTATAAATGTTTGGCGATATTTTTGTAAAACTATTCAAATTTCTATGGATTTTATGTATTTTGTATAAAATTTTGGTGATTTTTAAGGTAAAATAATTTTATCCTATAGAATTTGGGCGAATCATTTTTAGAATGGCGAATCGTTTTTTGGGAAAAACCATGGAAAATTATCCCATGAGAAAAATTTAGCCCCTGAAATCATTCTTGCGAGTCTCGACACTATGTTTCTCTAGCAAATGGAAATACATGGAAACACAACCTCATGATGACAAATCTAAGAATGACATGGTTGCAGGAGGACAAGAAGAAGGAATGGGGAAACCATAAATCAGTATCCCAATGAACGAACTCTCATCCAATATCGATCATTTGCGCACTTCTCCATCTAATACAAAGACTCTGTCAATCGACGAGGACTAGCAGAAGGATGAGTCACTAGGATGCACAATAATCTCCTCTGCTAGGGAGATGAGCAGACCAAGCCTTGGAATAGAACAAGCGCTGACACCAATATTACCACATAAACCACTGACTGAGGAAGAAGGAGGTCAAGTGCCCACCCTTGGAAGAGATAGAGAACCTACCATGGGACACCTCTATACGATGAGAAGCCTAGGAAATACTCTGTCTTGGGGGGATCAACAGATTCCTGAACCAGTAGATGAAGTCATCGATATACAATCTATTTCTTATGATAGGAAAAGGAAGGCTATGATGGGAAGAATAATGAGGAAAAGGAATCTCACGCTCGATAGCACCATTTTCATAACCACATAAGAGACACTATTCGACATAGAAAATACCAGGATGACCGAGGTAATCAAAGCAGGGATGGACATAACCGATGCCACATTAGACAAAGAAAAAAGGGATGAAAGGGAGGTAGCTGCCATGAAGAAAGAGTTGGACCACCTGCGTCATCAAGCTGAATATTACCAAAATTCAACCCAAGCGGTGGTACTCTTGAAAAGTGAGTTCCGAGAGATGTATGCACAATTCAGAAAGGAGAGGGACCTCTTCACCACCCGAATAACTGATTTTCAGGAAGATACCCTTATGGGGCTAGCAACCTACAAAGGCATGCAATGGTGGTATGAGAAGGCACATCAAGCCTTGGAACATATCGATTACATCAATGAAGTACAGAAGGGACGTGATACAAAATAACATGGCATCCGAGTTTTGATGGACAACAACGTCACCCAAATATGGAAGGCAGTGGAACACTGGGTATACATGGTTCAGGAAACCCGAAGGAAAATGCAGGAAATATGGGAAGAGTGTGAGAAAAGTTGGGAAAAAATCAACTAGGAAATGAGAGATATTGACTTTCTAGAATTTGGCCCGCCAGAGGATTTCAAAAATTTACATGACATAGTTAAGAGACATGCAGAGCAAGCCTAGGTATGTGAAACGAAGATTTTACAGGTTTCAAGCATGATCCTGGGCCAATTGAATAAGTTCATGGAGCCTCCAATTAAATCTCTCGCAATCTTATAGAGCGTGAGTGTCAAAATAATCAAGTACAAAGAACGAACAATTGAGATAAAGGAGGTCCTCTCTGATCTGATGGATCAACACAGGTTCCCTTATACAAATACATGTGAAGAGCTCCTCTACAGATGGTCAGAATATGAGAGGAACATTCCACTTCAGTAAAAAGACGAGATGATCTAAATAAAACAAAAGAGAACATATAGATAAAGTCCACCATGTGTCATTTTCTTTACTTAAAGCAACTTTAGTAACTATTTTTAGTTTAGTTATTTTTATAAATAAGAGAATTGACCTTGTGTTAAAGGTTGATGGTTTTGAGGAGAAATACTTTTTCTGGAATATTGTAAGAGAATTATTTCTGTGCAAGTTATTTTAATTTAGAAGTTTTGTTTAAAACCAAAGATACTTCTTTCATCTGAGGCATGAATGTGACTAGACCAAGGGGGATTATCTCTGTCTTCAAATTCAATATTTGCTTCTGTATTGAGTAAGAGTTGCTGTATCTGTTATTTAAGTTACCTTATAATGCTGCGACAATTATTTTATTCTAATTGATGAATATAAATTAATTGTGTTAATATGTGATTGATAGTAGAGTATTGAAAATTATTTTTCTTGCACTCATTTTCTATTACATATGTATTTTATTTCTGTAACCGTTATCCTAAATGATGTTGAATGACTACAAGTCAAATGGTATTATTTCTAGCTTGAAGTAGTTTCAATCTTCATTGTCTACATGCTGAGGTATAAAGGTTATACCAAAACCCAACTTTCTCCAATATATCATAAATTCCCTCTTTCATTTAGTTTAAGATGCACCTTTCATTCCCAAAAATATTAGAAAAGAACAAAAAAGAGAACTGCATAGACTGAGAAAAAGTTTCACAAAAAGACACACCTATCGGTCACGATTAAATCCCATCGATAAATCCATCCATATCACAAATCTGGAGAACCATACCACTCAATAAACGCTTATGAGTCTAATTGGGCCTCTTAAGCGGGGTTTGGTTCCTACTTTTGAGTCAAAGAGATTTCATGCCCCTCAACATAATTGGCGCTAGAAGGAGGGCCTAGTGAATGCATGGCTAACAATATTTCTGATAATATATTCTGCAAATCCTATAGATTCAAAACATCCCACATGCATGGCTAGTCATTCTCAAGACAACCCACATACAGAGAGTACTCCCACTATGAGTTACTTATCTCAACACGAAGAGGAATAACGTATGTACTCTGAAATTATTTACATTCTTTCTCACGAAGAGTTAAAAAAGTTCAGAAGAATCACCATAGATTATTCCCAATAGATCGGAGCATTACCTTTAGCTTCTTTACTTCCTCGAAGAAAAAAAATAAGAAGAACAATTGTTGACACCCTTGACCAGGTATTCGTTCACACGGTAGAAGTCCTGATAGAATTTTCTCTCACAGAGATTGAACAACCCCTTGGTATGATACCCAAAAACCCAATTGTCACCCCACCAACCAGTAACTACTCTGAACCTGACAATTCCGAATCTAGAGAGGAAGGGTCCAACTCAAATTGCTCAAGTTCCAAATCAAAATACATGGGGGATAATAATGATAACAATGGAGAAGGAGTAGATTAGCCTTGAGATAACCAACCATGGTTGGAAAGATATGCTCTGGCGATTCCAGGACAAATGCATAACATACCCAGACATCCAGAAAAAATACTTCCCAAATTTGACCTCGAAACCTCTAGATTACCTGAAGACCATATTAAGAAGTTCATATTAGCGATAAGGTTGATGAATGCACAACATGAATATGTGGTGTGTAGACTGTTCCCTTATACCTTTGAAAATTCAGCTTCAACTTGGTATTTCAACCTACTGGTTGGCTCCATAACGAGCTGGACAAAGTTTCAAAAGGATTTTTTGGACAAATTTGTTGAAGAAACTACAACAGGAGATTTAATGGATGAACTTTTCCCTGCCACTATGAGTCCAAGGGAAAAGGTCAAAGATTTTAACCAAAGGTTCACCACCATTTTGAACAAATTTCAACCTGAGGCTATACCTACTCTAGATCTACAAATTTAAGTATATACTAATTCTCTCCCATCTTCTATTTCCATGTTCGTAAAAAGGGCCGCCAAGAATACTCTAGCTGAAAATTTAGAAGAAGATAAAATGATTGAGATCCAAATAGAAGGATGCAAAGAAGTTCAGATCTCACTAATAAAAAAGGAAACCCAACCTCCACCCAAGAGGGGAATTTTTTTGACTAGACTCCCGGGAAAAAAAATAGAACAAGGTCCCAAAAAGGAGGGAGGGGGCTTAGAAAACCTGCAATAGATGATCAAAACACTTTCCAATGATATCATAGATATGAAAAGGATTTTTGAGGAAGGAAACAAAAATCAAAGACCTTATAAACCCTTTTTCAAAAGGAACCCACCTTTAAAAGTGATAGAACCTCCCCTAGCCGACCTAAACATCGACTTAGGGAACGCAGCATCTGACTCCTTCTATACATATCAACAAGAAAAAAATTCAGAAAGGGACTGCCCCAAATGGTTGCATGCTATGAATATAATGGATAATATGACTCTTGTATGCATGTTCTATAACCGAACAACCCAGTGGCTCAACAATAATTGTCATCGATCAAGAAAGTCAAGAACCACCTGAAGAGACAACCATGTTGTTATGGGATTCCAACCACCAGATACCTTTCAACGATGTTGTTGAGGTGCAGGGACCCCCTGCTGAGATTTTGGTTGTATAGATGTAAATTAACATTCAACTTATCCAAAGTAACCCCACCACTATTCAATCATCTCGAGGAAATCAAGCGATTGGTCACCCCAAACCTCTATTTTCTTCCCAAAGAAACCCCACAAACATACACACACGATAAATGCCTAAGCTAGACTACAATGTGGTAGAAGACTTGAAATATGAAAACTAATGTTTCTGTCATGGACATGTGTAGGATTCCTCAAAAAAAATATTTTTTGTTACAGGCCTTAAAATTAATAGATACCCCTATGACAAGCATTGATCAAGGTGACATCCCATCTCCCACATACTTAACAAA
This sequence comes from Picea mariana, assembly GCA_032191745.1. Lineage (NCBI taxonomy): Eukaryota > Viridiplantae > Streptophyta > Pinopsida > Pinales > Pinaceae > Picea > Picea mariana. The sequence goes on from JASDQU010881017.1 coordinate 7,622, forward strand.
TAAGCCAAGTGTGAAATATTTTTCTTTAGACAAAAGAGGGAGGCCTTTTGTTCTTCCTTTACTATTGACGTTTGAGGTCTTTAACATAAATCTACATAATTTCCTAGTCAATTCAAGGGCATCTTCAAATGTCATGCTATTGTCAATTTGCAAGAAATTGAATGCAACCACGGTCAAAAGTGATAAACATGTTATACAACTAGATAGGAATCATGTAAAGGTCATTGGGGAACTGAAATATGTCATGATCAAAATTGCTACACACCCCAAATTTGTTAAAGTAATTGACATAATCGTGGTAGACATCCTAGAGGCTTATGGAATGCTACTTAGCTGAGACTGGTGTGAGAAATTAAACATATATTTTAGTACTGCCTAGGATCACCTATGGTTTTCATTGAAAGGACATCCAAACATGATCAAGATCGACAGAGAAAGATACCTCAAACATACTATCACTGATTTAGAGACACCAAATGAACTCTCTTCAACATAGTTCCATGTGTTAGGAAACTACTCCTGTGATTGTGATTTTGATAATTCCCCCCCTCACATGTTTGATATACCTTCTGCACAAAAATCCAAAATGATATTTCAAATAGACTTACTAGTGGCCACATAGGAAAGCATCCACTATCAGGATTCTCCAACAAGAGTAGCATACAAGGAGGTTGAAATCCTAAAAATAGCTAGACATGAAGAAGTCATAATTTTTCATCCCCAAATTTGGACGTTTTACTTTGATGGCTCTAAATCACAAGAGGGGTTAGGAGCGGGATGCATCCTCATTGACCCAAAGGGGAAACAAATATTCTTATCATGTAGATTAGAATTCAAATGCACTAATAACACTACTGAATATGAAGCTCTAGTCCAAGGACTAAATAAATCCATCGAATTAAACATCAAAGAATTTAAATTCTTTGGATATTATGAAATTATTGTCAGGAAAGTGAAGAATACCATCCATTGCATTCACATTACTTAAGGAATTATCAACAAGAAGTGCACAAACTAATAGACAATTTTAAGGCCTTCAACATTATCATTGTTCCCTGGACAAAAAATACCCTTGCTGATTCTCTAGAAACTGTAGCCTCAAGATTATCTCCTTTAGAAGATTATGAAGCCTCAAGGTTTTTAATGGAACTTCTCTACAAACCGTCGGTACCTAACAATATTTCTAATTGGATTTTTTTTGAAGGGGATGAACAGATTGTATATTTCTTGACTAATCAGGAGAATTTTAAGGATTTGGCCATTGATGATGAAGTATTCCAAGAAATTCTCACAGAATCAGAGCTCCACGAACATAAAAAAGGAAAATATCACTCTGATAACAAACCCAAGTTTCACACAATACCTAAAGGAGTGATCAATCTGGAGAACCTTTTCGACCTAAGGGAAAGATTCAAAGGGAAAAAAAATGAAAAAATAGGGAGTTGATGTCGTATATATGAAACTATAAACCTAGGCACCCTTGAGAATCCAAAGAATGTCAATTTAGGTAAGACAATGTCCAAAGAAGACATGAAATCTTATCTTAAACTATTTAAAGAATATCAAGATGTATTTGCTTGGTCTTACCGAGAATTGAAAACATACAATACTCATATTATCTAGCACACAATCCCGTTAAAATATAGAATAAAACCTTTCCAACAAAATCTTAGGAAGTACCACCCATATCTGGAACCTCTGATGTATCAAGAGCTAAAGGAATTATTAGATGCCAAGATTATCTTTCAGGTCAGACACTCTGCCTGGGTAGCTAATTTGGTTCCTATCAGAAAGAATTATGGGGAGATCTGCCTATGTGGATTTCAGAAACCTTAACAGAGCATCATAAAAATATAACTACTCAGTCCCACCCATGGAACAAATCCTAAAAAAAATATTCGGCTCTGAAATTTTTTCCCTCCTAGACAGTTTCTCGAGATATAACCAAGTCCTGGTTTCAAAAGAAGATCGATTAAAACTACCTTCCGAACCAAGTGGAGAACCTTTGCTTATAAATGCATGCCCCTTGGGTTGATTAATGCAGTGGAAACCTTCCAGAGGTCCATGGACGTATCTTTTTGGGTATTGATTAACAAGTGTGTGGTAGTTTATTTAGATGACGTAATGATATACTAAAAAAATAAGGAATACCACATTCAACATTTGACTCAGATCTTCGAAAGGTGTAGGAAATATGGAATACCTTTAAACCCTAAGAAAACCATCTTTGGCATAGAGGAAGGGAAAACATTAGGTCATATTATATCTCAAGGAGGAATTAGCATCGACCCTGAGCAGATAAAAACAATAGCTCAACTCCCCTTGCCTCACAATAAAAAGGCCATGCAATCTTTCTTTGGGAAAATCAAATTTGTGAGAAAATTTACTCCTGACTTCATCGAAATTGTTAAATATTTACAAAAAAATGATTCACAAAGATGCAGAGTTTAAATGGGATGAAGAAAGGAAATGTGTTTTCAATAATATCAAAACTACCATCTCCCAAGCACCAGTGCAAGCCCTGATTTCAACAAATATTTTTTCCTTTATACCTTTGCTTCTGACCAATCCTTGACTACTGTACTTACCCAGAAGGATGATGAAAAAAATGAGGCGCCGGTATCATTTATGAGCACTGACCTCCAAGGAGCCGAATTGAACTACCCTGCAATAGACAAACATGCTTACACAGTTTATAAAGTGGTTAAACATTTCAGATCCTATATCCTGAAGAATCACACTAAAGTCACAGTACCTCTCCCCGCGGTCCAATCTCTGTTCACTCAACATAATATGGGAGAAAGAAGGGGAAATTGGATGCCAGTGGTCCAATAATTTGATCTAGACATAAAACCTTCCAAAATAGTCAAGGGTCAAGGATTGTGTAAACTGGCCACTGAGGCCCAAGATCTGATTAATGTAGAAGAATTCAGTTGGGAAAATGAGTTTTCATTATGGTGCAGTGAAGCCTTATATGTACCTCGTGGGAAAGAATCCTAGTATGGAAACTTTTATTATCTCCTACATCACGAAACTTGTCCGGAAAACCTAAAACCTAGAGAAAGGTGAGATCTCATGTTAAAATCCGCTCAATATCGCCTCATAAATTTTGTTCTTTTTTGTGTAAATTATGATGGAGTACTCCTTAGATGTTCTGAACATGAAGATACATAAAAAGTACTGAGAGAACTCCATGATGGTCCAACGGGTAGACATTTTGCAGGAGAAACCACGACTCACAAAATATTAAGGGCTGGTTATTACTGGCCTACTGTGTTCAGGGAGGCTCATGCATATGCCAGGAAATGTAAATCTTTCCAAGTAAGAACCGGTAGAGAAAAGAGGGCAGCCATTCCACTCCAGCCGATGACGATATCCAGACCATTCGAACAATGATGAATATTTGTCATAGGGGAAATTACTTCCAAATCTTCGAAACAACATAAATATATCTAAACTGCTACAGATTATTTTACAATATGGATGGAGGCTATCCCTCTCACACACATTAATGAAAAGGTAGTAATCCAATTTCTAGAACAACAACTGATAACAAGGTTTGGGATACCCTCTGTTCTCGTTTTTGACAATGTTGCCTACTTTTCTTCCACAATGTTGAAAAAATTCTCCCTTGATAAGGGGATCATAATAAGATATTCTGCAAACTACTATCCGCAAGGGAATGGGGTAGCAGAGTAAACTAATAAAAACCTGGTGAGGACTAAAAAAAAATAGTTGTTGAAAATTAGAGGAATTGGCATAATTTGCTTCATAATTCCCTATGGGCCGATAGAGTAACGCCTAAACAAGCCATATGAAACTCTCCATACTTTCTAGTATATGGACAAGAAGCCATTCTCCCAAAAATATTGTATCTTACATCTTTATAGATTGCTCATGCATCAAGAGGTCAACCCTCATCCGTTATAAAACAAAGGATTGATACCCTTCTCATGGTGGATGAATAAAGGGAAAAGGATAAAGTTAAGTTCACCACTCATCAACAGGTAGTTAAAGGATGGTTCAACAAACATAAGGCTAAATAATTTTTTTTTAAGTAGGGGACCTAGTCTTGAAGTGGGATAAAGAAAACGAGCCCAAAAGAAAACACTCAAAGTTCCAAAATATTTGTCTTGGACCTTTTCAGGTGGTCGATAAGATCAGGGTAGGCACATACCAGTTGCAGAATTTGAGGGGGGAACCCGAAAACCTCCTGGTGAATGGCCAAGCCTTAAAACAATATTTGTCTTACAAAAAAAAAAAAAAAAACTTTTGATGCTTTTTTTGAGTTATGGTTTCTTTTTTTAGCGTGCATTTTGATTAGAATAAGTGTGTGTGCATTTTTAGCGTGCATTTTGATTAGAATAAGTTATGGTTTCTTTCTTTTTGTTTGTTATTTTCTTTTGATTAAGTTGTGTTTCGTAAAGGAATGGCTGAATTTAATGTTTTCTTGGGAGAATACAGTGAAGTAGACTCTACTCTTGACCTACACTTACATGAAAAATAAGAGGCATTGAGCAGACACAAATTTTCAAAATCATATTTTATCTTTGCAAACATACTACCTAGGGATGCAAATAAATATATGCCTAGTGGCTTGGTAAAGCTAAAAGGAAATATGGCTAGCTGGAAAAAATCACGTGTACCTCTAGAAAGAGCCAGGGAGAGCTCCACCTTAACAGTTTCACCTTTTCAAAAAAACATATATCCTCCTCTCCAAATCACTCTTGTTATTTATGACAGAAAAACTTAATCCATATTAAAAGGAAAAAGAAAGGGAGTGAAAATTCTGAGAGGGTATGTAGATAACTTTGCCGGGGCTATGGATGCTCGCTGGAAATGGAGCAAGGTCTGTGATGTTGGGGTGACTTCGTCGGGGCTATGGATGCTCATTGGTAGCGAAGAAACACCATAAGAAATGAATGATAGATAAATGATTTCACACCAATGAATTCCCTACCCAAATCTTGTCTAGGAAGGCCATGGATTGTGGTCAAAAGGAAAGGGGATAAAAAAGAAGAAGAAGCTAAACCCCATATATGGATCCAGATTCATGAACCCAAGAACTTGTGTGCACACTGATGGAAAGGTTCTGTTGAAAATAATAAAATAAAGCCAGAAGGTTTCTCAACCAAGTTGCACATGCTAAGCATGAGGGAAGGAGCAAATATTTTGTTTTCACCCAGATAATCGCCATTTTTTGAGCACTCAACACACCCTAAAAGACTTTGCGAAATTTCTCTTTTGGGTACTAGTTTTTCATTTATGAATAGAGTCATTTTTGTTGGGATGAATGAATTTTTCTGTTGTGTTTTTATCATCGATCACATTTTTTGTCTGGTTTGAAGTTTGTTGACAGATTGAAAATTTTCCCTAAATAACCATGGCATAAATACTAAGTGCACACAAATTAATCTCTGAAATAGTTCTTTAAAAAATTTTCGATTTATCGTCGGCATCGACAAAATTCGAAAGACAAACTGCCAACATAAACAACAACAATCCTCGATCACCGATACATTGCCGACATCGGTGAAAAGGGAGAAAGGGCACGATAGCCAGAAACATATGTCTAAGGAAAATCACCGATGCTGATAAAACACTTCTCACGCTGAAGAGGTGAAATCAACCGTCACGTCTTTTACCACATAGATGGTCTGTATTGCTTGGTTATCTCCCACATCATATTTTCATGTTCCCCGTGTCATATTTTTACTTCCACGTCAACACTTCCAAACTAGCACTTCCATGTCAGCACTATATGACAATTTGGGTTGACATTAGAACTTTTTCCTAAAGGTACCAACGAAGCAACGTCAAAGAAAAACTGTTGACGTCGATGCACTCATTGACTACCGACAAATGTTAGGACATAGAACGATATGGTTTAGATCAAAATTTTATCCACCGACGTCGACGATCCCAACTGATCCTTGCTATCCATTAAAAACCCCTGCTTATCCCCTATTCCAATCATACTAGTTCCTTTGAAATGCAAAATTCTCAGGTGACTTGATGAGAGACCTCTAGCTGAGCGAAGGATGAGATCTGCCACTATTAGTAAAATAATAAATTCATGTAATGGATACCTAGAGCCACAACATCGCGTGTCAAACAACATTCAAAATTTAAATTCATCGATGAAATATGAAATAACACACTCTGCATCGCCAACCTACGTTGCATTTAATCCTAAGCATGGTGTGGATTCTGTTATAGATTGTACAGGTGACATTTGTACTCCTGAATTTAAGACTCGATGCGACAAGTTAGGTATGTTTTAAATTTACAAGGTTTTTCCCAAGAATGGTATTCCGTTTGCAAATAACTGATATCCCAAGCAGACGAAGGAGCGAGAGAGAGCATCGAGGATGCTACATCAAATTGTATCATTTCCATTACCAGTAAGTCTGAGTTATTTCTTGCAAGGAAGAGGTAATAGATATCTTTGTTGTTTTCATTTACGATTGCATTGAATAACACTTGTCGAAGTTGGCTTGCAACTCATTATAACATTTTGTGTAGGAAAATTTCTCCACGAAATCCAATGACCAAGTGCTCACCAAAATGACCAAAATGAAAGAACTGGAGATCGATGAAGGGTTGACACTGACGACCACAAGGGACATTGATTTTATTTCAAAAATAGAATCAACTATCCATACTTTGACCAAGAAACAATTTACCCATCCTCCAACATCAGGGACATCAAGGCAGGCACTGGATATAAAGTAATTCTCCCACATTGGGGTAATGTTTATATCAAAATCATTCAGGAAGATTAACCAGAGTTTACACCTCACAACAACGTGAACATTAGGGTATTGGATAACCAAGTTTTCTTGAATATCAGGCGATCATATCTGCATAGGGTGGCTTGTTAGACCCCAATTTTTCCCTGCATCGAAACCCTAGGATGGATAATTTACCACGCAAACACGGTGAAGTGGATGGTAAACAATGAAGAGGGTGAATCTATTGGTATCTTTCTTCCAGTAGAGGTACAAAAATACTACATACTCAGAGACCCAGAAGAGAGTCTGAATATAGACTTTGTGGTCAGGTTTTATGAGATTCATGACACCAGCCAGTTACTAGCCTCGTGGTGGAAAGAGGATAAAAATTTCACAAACAAGAACAATGGTTGGTACAACATGGTAAACCTCAAAGAGCCCTATGTGTATTTAATGGATTTTATCTACTGATTGTGTAGATAAAAGGACCATAGGAAGTTTTCAGAAGCATGGATGCCCTTACCATATACCGTAGTGATATCTGGGAGCATTTTTGATTGGGGATCCATTATTTCCAAACAGTTGAGTATCAACATCCTGTAGGCCCATACGCCAAAAGAAGGAGTAACATCAGTCTTCTACAAGGGATCTTACTTGCTGGATGTGATCTGTATGAGAAACACTTTCACAAGTATGAACTTAAACTGGCATGTTGCTGAGTTACCTGTGCATGTTTATTTCAACATTTTGTGGGAGAATAGTTACAAAAGGTTTTACGCCATGATATGTGTTGGCATAGGGGTAGACCTAGGGTTCAACGCTACAACAACGCACCAAAAAAACCCTAACTACCAGCCCTCTTGGCAACACCTGCAAAGCAGATGAAGTCTCACCCGAGGTAGAGGAAGGGGTGGTTGCAGGACTCAAGTGTCTGCAACCTAAGTTGGGACACAGATCTATGATCATATCACTTAGCAAGCACTTAGCATAGATTCTTCATCAATATTCCACTTAGATCTACTTCACCACTATAATAGATCATCACAACATTCACTTAGGTCTAGATTATTTTAGCACTTAGCAACAACAAGACATATCAAATCTGGTATACCAAGTGCTTAGCATATTCATACACATCGGATTTGGAATTCATATACATTGCTAGCACTAAGCATAAACAAGTCTATCTAATCACATCTAAGAACTTAGCAATACAAAACATCTAAGAAGAAACACAAAGCATAACACACAGTATTTACGTGGTTCACCCCCACCCTGGGGCTACGTCCACCAAATCTTCTTCTTTATTAGCTTTAGTCAATCAGGTTACAACACAGATCTATCAAAATCCTACTCCGCATAGGACAAGAGATCTGCGCGCACCTCGCCATATCCTCCTTCCCTGAGTAGATCTAGCACATAACCTCCTTACAATCTATGCACTCAACACTTGTAATACTTGCACTCAACTCTGCAAGTCAATCACATAGCTCAATTCTAGCACTAAACCCTTGGCTAATATTGTCCTCTACTTACATTGCCTAGATATCTATTTATACATTACAAAAGTGGGCCTAAGCATGGGTAAACCCACAAGCCGACATCCCTTTCCCATTACATTGTCCCAAAACCCAAAAAGGACCCAAAAAGTGGGTCGAGATCTCGTGATCTGTGCTTCGCTTGGCGCTCTGTCTTCAACAGGTTTTCGAAGTCCCAAAAATGGTCAAATATGATCAAGTATTCCTCAAAACTTGGTCAAGGGACAACATGCCCCCAACACTCACCTGTGACTCGTCCCAAGTCACTTAGGTCTAACTAATTTTTCTTTGAACTCTTCGATCTTGGATCGAGCCACTTCGACCTGTTGCATTGCTGTCACCTCTTTCTCAGAAAACTCCTGGATGAGTGTGTCATTTACTGGTTCATCGAGGTGTTTCTCTATTGAGATGTCAACCTGTTCTAGCTCTATTCCTTGGGTCTCAATGTCCGAAAATAACATTCATGCCTTATCCTGCATGGGTTGGATTCACTGTGTGACCTCCATTACTTTACTTTGAAGCGTGTGAATCTAATGCTGGGTGGTGCGTTGCTCGTGAGACCACTTCATTCTCTCTACAAGTGATAGTGCCTTCAGCTGCACCTGTAGCTTTTCAGCTTCATGATTTGCCTCCTGGAGCTGTGACTCCATTTTATGCAATTCTGGATTCTTGGTTAGGATTTCATATATATGCACACTTTTGCCACTTAACTGTTTTCATTCCTCAGTGAGTTCTTTAATTCCTTCTACTGTGCTCCAGGCAGTCATTTTTCTCTGGTCGCGCACTTCTTGCAGGGTTCGTGGTATGGTATGAAGTTCTAATTCCACGAATCTTTGTTGAAGTTGTTGAATAAATTCGACAAGCTTCATCACTTGGTGTTCTATGGGTTCTTCTCCCTTCTTCTCTAAGCTAGTCACAAAGTAGAATGCTTTGTTGACTGCTTCTTCAATCCCTATCTGCTTCACGAGCAACTGCTCTTTCTCTTTTTGGATCTTCTCCCTGTCTTCTTCAAATTTCGCTTGGATAGCATCCTTATCTTGCTGTGCAGCTCGGTGTTGCTCGATGAATTCCTCCTGCGCTTGATTTAAGGCCTGGGTGGATTGCGCTGTTTCTTCCTATGCTTTCTGAAGGCTTTCTTTGACTGTGTCAGCAATCTTGCGGAGTTGAACTGGTTCATCTTCCTCTTCTGTTGTTCCTTCCAGTAGGGGCGTAGTTAAGACTGTGCAGCTAGACTGGAGGGCTTGCTGTACTCCTTGGAGCATGATCTCGATTCTGTTGTACATTGTCTCTTGCTTAGATTACTTCTTTTCTGTTATCTCTTCTATGGCTTCATTCATAGCTGTGATGAGGAAACTAAAGTCATCTGGAGTGAGCGTGCTTTGCAGCTTAGTTACGGTTGATTTCAATTTCTTTTAGGAGGAAGGTTCTGGAGGCGAACCCTTCCTCTTCTTTAGGATTTCTACTTCGTCTTTTGGCCTCTGTTTGACTTCTTCTAAGTCTTCTCCATTACCTCCTTGCTCTAGTGTAATGGATGTAGTTCTTACAGATCTGCTATCTACATCCTGGATTTCCTCATCCTTCTTTGTATTTTTAGTTTTCTTTGTCTTACTAGGCCCAGGTGTATCCTGCGCAGCTTTTGGGCTGTCGATGTTGAACATTTCTGCGGGGTCTTCTGAAATAAGGAGGTCCGCCGACCATTCCCCAGTGATCTCCTCCAGGTCATCTTCTGTCAGCTTATAATAAGACTGAAGCTATTCCTTGTGCTCATCAGCGCGTGCTGTAATGTATATGAAATGGTGGTCTGTGCTGAACTTCATCAGAGGTCGAAACCTGTGTAAAGTATTCAGGGTCATGCGAGGCTCGGATTGGATGGTGAGCTTCAACTAGGTGTAGTAGGTATGGAAGAAAAAATTGGATTTCCACTACTTGTTCATATCGTTCGAGTACCATATTGTACTAAACTTCGCGGCCAGTGGTTCAAAGGGGTCGATGTCCAGGAAGGTTGCACCTTCTGGTAGCTCCCATGTAACGAAAGCTATAAGTATCAAGATCCATCTAAAATGGAATTCATGCCCCTGATCCTAGGCTTCTCTATAGTCAATCTCTAGTTGATTCACTAGGTACTTCGCCCAATTCATCTATAGTCTCTCTAAGCACTTCCCTGCGAGGTCTACTACAAAGCCAGATACTTGTGTTGGTCGATTCTTGCATACCAAATTCCCTGCGATCAGTTGACATGCGAGGCGCACTGCACCACTTTCAATAGAAGCTACGTTGTAGCCTCACATCCCTTTCTCAACATCACTATAGGATTCTTTGATCTTCTTCACAAGAGCGTGATCCGTGGTCTTTCCAGGATAGTAATCATGGGGATCAGGGCCCTGCATGCTAAGCCCGATGATCCGATTGATCAATGCTGGATGAACTATTATTCAATGGTTTAACCATAGGTATCCTTCATGGTAGCTCACCAACAATAGCTTCACCCAAGAATTCACCTCTTGGTGTCTGCCGAAGTGCGGTATCTTCATAACGTTCAGCAGGGTGGACTGCACGAGGTTCATAGTTCACTGTTGAGGGATGATCTTCGAGTTCTTTCCCTTTGTCTTTGTCAGCTATTTATAAGGAGCGAGCATGCAATAATCCTTCCAATCAACTAGGTTGTAGTCACTGAACTTTAGGGCCACTATCTTGTCTTGGTCTATGCAGACTACGCGTACCCCTTTCGGCAGGTATGCAGTGACAAGAGTGTATCAAAGTCCATAGGCACACTGTCTCTGTTGATCACACCACTCATAGGTGGTATGTAAGCAGGTAGGATGGATGGGACCAACTTCATGTTGGCCATATCGTATTTATGTTCGGTTCTGCTTTCTGATTTGGTTCGGGATGTTCCTGCTTGAGTAGTCGACGGGGAGGCTTTCACTCCTCTCATCGATGATGCCTGTAAACCTGTAGACAATCCTCTCTCCGACATGACTCTTTCGGTTCTGAGTCTAGTGAGTACCTCTCTTATAGATTCTTCAGTTGCGCTAAATTCGTCGGACATATACGCTCAAGATCAATATCTCGAGTTCTCAAAGTAAGGTAGGTACTGTAAAGAGTAAGAGTAGAGTAATCACTGGTCACAATTCATGTAGTCCGCGGGCTCAAATTCTCAATCAACAAAAGTTTCTTCCATGCATGGTGTGATGGAATAAGTAAGAAATTATGTAATGACTCATTTGTAATGGATATGGGGCTTCATTAACTCTTGTTCTACCTATTATGGCACATTCTAACATCCTGGTGATGAGCCATCAATGATTTTTGATCCATTCAGAGTGGTAGTCAAACGGATATATCAGCTTCCAATGACTATATTGCTTCACCATGACGAAGTGCCTTATGTCATTGTTCTGATATCCCAATGAAGCTCCAATTCCACAATTTTTCCTTCTGTGAGGCTCCCTCTGGAACCTGTTAATATTATGGTAGCTGCGGGAGGTATTTACCTCCACGTGTGAACTTGACGAGAATAGAAGACTCCAGAAAGCAAGAAAAAAACCCTAATGAGTTGGCTAATAACCCTAGAAGTATTTTCAACTCAAGAAGATGATTTACATTAGGTTATTAGCCTCCAAGAGAAGAAGTCGGCCAAAAATAATAATAAAATACTGAACAGACACATATCCAGAAGGAGAAGTCAGCCTCGACAAATCTGGCAAAACTAGTATAAATACAAGGCACCAGTTCTCATTTTGACACATCTCAAAATTGCAGTTCCTAGTTGGTGCGCACTGCAGTTCCCAGTTTGGTGCGCACATGTGGAGGAGGGTTGCAGGGCAGCTGCAACAACAACTAGTTTTCAGTATTGGCTTGGACTATCTCTTGGCTAGGGTTTGGACTATCTGATCAGCTATTGTTGGTGCACTATCCTCGGAGGAAGATGCACTACACCTTGTTTGGATATATAGCCTAGGGTTTGCTTCCTTAAGTGAAGCACCTTAAGTGAAAATATTGACCTAATCTCTAGACAAATCAGTGTGCCCTAGCCTAGCGCATCTCCTGATACTCTCAGCAAGCCAAGACGTGAAGTTTGAATTTCTGGTCAAATCTAGGGTTTAACCAAGTCAAGCAGCCATGACTAACTCTATGAAGTCTGAGAACAAGTTAGATGGAGCCTCTAACTTTAGAGCGTGGAAGACAAGGATTGACCTCATCCTTGCCAAGACTAAAATACTAGATATAGTGAAAGGAAGGATGGTGAAGCTAGAGTTTGAAGAAGGAGA
>JASDQU010881017.1:27243-40666 GCA_032191745.1 Picea mariana
TCCCCCATCCAGATAGATGAGTACCTCTTTTTGATTTAACGAGCTCGAGGAGGGTAACACATGCTCGATATAACTCACCTTCGGTAAGTTCCTCTTCCTTTGTTTAACGAACTGTAAGAAGTAAGGGTTCTGTCCTGTATGGGCCTATCGATGTGTGTTTTAGCGAGTCCAAAGATAGAAAACTTGAAGGTTTTTCATGATTATAGAGTCTGGAAAAACACTTAAAAGAGAACTCTCTTAGTTCCTTTTTCATAAAGTAGTCTGATGAGACCGAAAAAGAGATAAACTATCGCTCAACAGACGTTTTCTTCAAATACTTTAACGAGCGTGAAGGGAACAAGGTCGCTCGGTAATCTTTTCATCTTTAGAGAGTCTGAAAAGAACTTAAAGATGACTCCAGTATTTACGAGCACAAGAAAGAACAAAGACTAAGCTCGGTATGCCCCCAGCATGAAAGCTAGTGGCTTAACTCCAGAATGATCAGCAAAGGTTGGAGACATGCCCTCCAAGCTTCAATTCATTCACTGGCTCTGAGGTCGTCACCAATTTCTCGAGTAGATGAGAAAAAGGAGAAGGGTGGATGAAAATAAGGTTCAAGAGAGGTGACTGTTTCATTTTTTAACGAGCTTGACACAGGAAAAGAACTATGCTCAGGACCTCTGTTTCATTTTTTAACAAGCTTGCCACAGAAAAGAGAAACTATGCCCGTGGTTGCTTCTTGATCATGGCTTCCAAGAGGATAATTCTCTGGAAGGGTACCATGTGAAGGGACAAAACTCGGTCATGGCTTCCAAGATATCTTTGCTGGATGGAAGAGAATCACTCTGGAAGGAACACACGTCGAGGGTCATGACAGGGGTAAGGAAATTAGGCTCCAATAACCCTACTGAAGAAATCACCATGTCAACTACCGGATCCAAATCATCGGAAGTTGAGATCATGGGAGACAACGCCACATAATCGACATGCGGCGTGAGTGATACTATCTGCATATAAGAACCACTTAGGGAGGTAACCCAGTTGGGGCCGATGAATGAAAGTTTATCAATAGTCACAATTATTCCATTGTGAGGGAAAGATATCACACGAAAAATGGTGGATACAAGAGCTTTCATAGCATAGACATAATCCCGCCCAAGGAGTAAAGCGAAATCCAAGGGGTCTCGGACTACAATGACATCGATAAAGACAGTTTTCCCTCCCAAAGTTACAGGAAACTGAGGAAGGATCCCTAAAGGTTGACTAGTTCTTCTATTAAAATCTAACAGATTCTGTGTAACCGGTACAAGTTGCGGAAAACCCAAAGCGTACCAAGCAACAGAAGACAAAATACTAACGGATGCACCTTCATCTATCAACGTTCGAGGAACATCCCGACCACGAACCTATACTGTAATCTGGAAAGGAATGTGAGAGGGAAGACAAGGTCCAGTTAGCGCACCCCAATAAAAAAGGATGACTTCAGTACTTGGAGGGGGTTTCGCAGGAGAAGGAGGAATGCCCCCCGGTACAATAGAGTCTGTATTAACGAGAAAAACATGGGCAGTATTGGGTTTACTCTCTAGAAGAAGAGTAGGATCGACCGATGATTGGATCGGATCAACCAATGGTGGACTTGGATAGACCACTCTAGCACTCTTCAGAAGAAGAGTGGGACTGACCGAGGAAGGGACTGGATCAGTCACTTTAGCACTTGTCAAAGGAGGAGTGGGATCGACCAATGACAGAACCGAATCGACCACTTGAGTTTCATTCTCCAAGGGAAGAATGGGGTTGACGGGTGGAAACAGATCGACCGCTTTGGTGTCACTCTCTAAAGGGAGAGTGGGATCGACCGAGGATTAAAATAGATCGACCACTTTGGTGTCACTCTTTTGATGAAGAGTGGGGCTGATCAATGACGGGACTGGATCAGCTACTTGGGTTCGTGGTTCAATCGAGGAGGAAACTAGATTGACCACCTGATCAACTGAACTGACCAGGGATGGAACCGGATTGACCAGTCCATCAACCAATGATGGGTCGGAGGAAATCTTATGATAACCTTTTGGAAGTTGAAGTTTTTCGATCCCCAATATGGTCGCCAATTTCTATTGAAGGAAAATCTCTCTGCGGACAAGTAGATCTCCTCAAAGAGCTAGACTCTTAACTCTAAGACAAAAAATGATTTTCATGGTCACTGACTTCCTTTCAGATCTAGGTGGACTAGTGTGTGAGGAGGAAGGAGAAAAGAAGTACCTTTTACCGACGTTTGTCCCTGCACGCTCCGGGTTGAGCTCCAATCTTTTGCTCTTCGATAAGCCCTGTAGACAAACAAAGTATGACCACTTCCTACTCTATCAAGATTAGTCTGAAATAGGTCTATCTACTAAAGAGACAAATTCATGTGAGATTGAACACGAATTAGAAAGAAACAGGTCAAGAAAATTATATTAATGAGGACAAAACATTGCTTACAGTCGTAGATGGAATGCGACAGTTTCGTCAAGTCCTCCTTGTATAACCCTTGCTCAAAAGATTCACGATCTGAATGATGATAGCTTCATTGATTGCTCCCTATGAGATCATAGGTCTCTTGCTACCAAATTATCTCTGTTCCAGCACCACTTAGAAGATCATAAGTTTGGTGTGATTCTTCCTTTCCATTCCCCTTTCACCATTAGAAAGCTTGCTTATATAGCCTTGGAGAGGCTTTAACCACTTGATATATCCTTGGGGAAGTTGAGGATTTGCCTCCTTCAGTTGAGGATCTACCCTAAGATCATTGTTGGACAAGGGATTCGAATCCAACTGCCTTCCAAGAATGAAAGGATCCTTCCCCCATTCATCTCAACAACTTAACTACTACCCATAATAGGTAGTGCTCCCTCAAAAGGGCCATCAGAGCACTACAACACTCCCCAATAGGCTTAAGGGGGCGCCAACGCTCCTAAAGACACTAACGCTCCCTCAAAAGGGCCAAAGGAGCTTTATAACGCTCCTAGACAGTGTAAGGGGGAGCGCCACTGCTCCTAGAAGAGGTATAGGGGAGCGCTCCCCTCCAAAACTCTAGTTTTTGAGGTGCTTTCAGTTGGCAAAAGGTTTGCAAGCTTGCTGAATCATTTCTCCTCTTCCAAATCAAGTGTTTGAGGTGTTTCAAATGTCCTTCTTATGTCGTTATAGGCATGACATAGGCATGATGGAAGTATGCTTTCTTTAACACTTGCAACACTTGTAAGCAAAATGCGACACTTGCGAACCTTGTAATGATGACACTTGTGACACTTTCAAAGTGAGTATTTTTGATGTGTAACAGGTTCCCCATAGGAAGTTTTCACAAACATGATCCAAAAGGCTTGGTACTCTAGCACGTGACACATGTATCCTCATGTCGGTCATATTCTCATGACAATTTTGAAGATGAGATATTTACTGAGGGTGCCCAAGATTGGGAGGAAGTACTCCATAGAAGGGATAACCCTAGTATGACCAGGTTCAAAGAAATGACCATGGATGAACAAGTTGAGACGATAGAGCACACAACTCAAGAAGCCATCATGATAAGAGAAGAAAACAGAGCAGTGGAAGCGACAAAAGAATGGAAAAGGGGGACATTGTTACTGGAAGAAGTCAATAGAGATATGAAAATATTGAGGGAATATCCCCCACTTAACATTTTGGTGAGTCCCTCGAGAATTACCTCGACCGATACAAATGACCAGGAGGCTGAACTTAATGGCTCAAAATCAGTTCCACTAGAAAAGACTTCCGCCCAAGAAAACAATAGCCCCATATCATCCTAGGAAGGATCACCGACGACAACTATAATTCAACAAAGGGAAGAAAAGGCATCAAGAGGAGTATACCTACCATCCTCGTAGATTTAATCAACATATATGATGACGAGGAAGGCTGAGAAGCTCCACACATAACCCTAGTTTTAATCACATAGGAGGAAGAACTAGGGGAGACTTCTGCTCCAACCTATGATTATTTGGTCCTAAATCCCCAAGAAAGAGACCTGGAAGTTAGGACCACTCCCGACACTATATTTCTCGAGCAACTGGAAAAAAAACCTCACGATGATAGCTCTAAGAATGACATGGTTGTAGGAGGACAAGAAGAAGGAATGGGGAAACCAGAAATCAATATCTCGACGATTGAACTCTTAGCCAATACTAATCCTCTACCCACTTCTCCATCTAATACAAAGACTCCGTCAACCGATGAGGACTAGCAGAAGGTCGAGTCACAAGGATGCACAATAATCTCCTCTGCTAGGGAGTTGAGCAGACCAAGCCTTGAAACATAACAAGTTCCGACACCATTATTACCACAAAAACCAATGACTGAGGAAGAGGGAGATCAAGTTTCCACCCTTGGAAGAGATATAGAACTTAACATGAAACACCTCTATATGATGGGAAGCCTAGGAAATACTCTGTCTTGGGGGGATCAACATATTCCTGAACCAGTAGACAAATTCACCGATATACAAGATATTGATTATGATAGGAAAAGGAAGGTCGTGATGAGAAGAAAATTCAGGAAAAGGAATCTCACGCTCGATAGGACCCTTTTCATAACCACATAAGAGACATTATTCGACACATAAAATACTAGGATGATTGACCTAATTAGAGTAGGGATGACCATAACCAATGCCACATTAGATAGGGAAAAAATGGATGAAAGGGAGGTAGTTTCCATGAGGAAATAGGTGGACCACCTACGTCATCAAGCTGAATATTACCAAAATTCAACCCAGGCGGTGGTGCTCTTGAAAAGTGAGTTCCGAGAGATGTATGCACAATTCAAAAAGGAGAGGGACCTATTCATCGCCCGAATATATGATTTTCAATAAGATACCATTATGGGGATAACAACCTACAAATATATGCAACAGTTGTATGATAAGGCACATTAAGCCTTGGAATGGATTGACTACATCAACGAAGTACAGAAGGGCTGAGATATAGAAGAACATGGCATCCGAGTGCTGATGGACAACAACATAGCTCGAATATGGAAGGAAACTGACCATTGGGTTTACATGGTCTAGGAACCTCGACGAAAAATGAAGGAAATATGGGAAAAGTGTGAGGAAATTTGGGAAAAAATCAACTAGGAAATGAGAGATATTGACTTTCCAGAGTTTGGCCCGTTGGAAGATTTGATCGATTTACGTGACATAGTTAAGCGACATGCATAGCAAGATCGGGTATGTGAAACAAAGATTTTGCAGGTTTCAAGCATGATCCCGAGCCAATTGAAGAAGTTCACGGAGCCTTCGATTAAACATTTCGCAGTGTTACAACGCATGAGTGTCAAACTAATCGAGTACAAAGAATGAACAATTGAGATAAAGGAGGTCCTCTCCGCTCTGATGGATCAACACAGGTTCCCTTATGAAAATACATGCAGATATCTCTTCTGCAGATGGTCAGAATACAAGAGGAACAATCCACTTTAGTAAAATGACGAGATGATCTAAATAAAACAAAAGAGAACAGATAGATAAAGTCCACCACATGTCGTTTCTTTACTTAACACAATTTTAGTAGCTATTTTTAGTTTATTTATTTTTACAAATAAGAGAATCGACATTATGTTAAAGGTCAATGGTTTTGAAGAGAAATACTTTTTTTGGAATATTGTAAGAGAGTTATTTCTGTGCAAGTTATTTTAATTTAAAAGTTCTGTTTAGAACCAAAGACACTTCTTTCATCTGAGGCGTGAATCTGACTGTACCAAGGGGGGTTATCTTTGTCTTCGAATGCAATATTTGCTACTTTATTGAGTAAGAGTTGTTGTATATGTTATTTAAGTTATCTTATAAGTCCACGTTATTTATTATATTCTAATTGATGAATATAAATTGATTGTGTTAATATGTGATTGATAATAGAGTATTGAAAATTACTTTTCTTGCACTCATTTTCTATTACTTATGTATTTTATTTTTGTAACCGTTATCGCAGACGATGTTGAATGAATACAAGTCAAATGGTATTATTTATAGCTTCAAGTAGTTTCAATCTTCATTGTTTTCATGTTGAGGTATAAAGGTTATCCTAAAACCCAACTTTCTCCAATATATCACAACTTCCCTCTGTCATTTAGTTTAAGCTCCACCTTTCTTTCCCACAAATATTAGAAAAGAATGAAAAAGAGAACTGCATAGGCTGAGGAAAGGTTTCAAATAAAGACATACCTATCGATCACAATTAAATCCCATTGATAAATCCAACCAGATCACAATTCTGGAGAACCATACCACTTAGTAAATGCTTAAGAGTCTAATTGGGCCTCTTAAGCGGGTTTGGTTCCTGCTATTGAGTCAAAGGGATTTTAGACCCCTCAACACAACATAACACAACTTTCTGTTGGACATAATTGTCATTGATGTCAACAGGATAAGTAAATAACTAGAAGTCCAAATCTTAGGAAGAAGAACAAACTGTTGATCATGATAGGATCAACAATCCGATGATGTTCATAAAGGATATCACATGAAGAAATATCTGAAGGAAGAACATAGTGTAGAAGATGTCATTGGGATTAGTGGAAGGATTGCACAGTTAATAAAATACACATAAATGGTGAGAAGACTCAACAACCGTCCAATCACTGTGAAAGAACAAATTCCATTCGATTAGAAGTTGACCGTGGGATTAAGGGTCACAGGAGGATCATGACCATCGAAAAGGATGAGAGTTTTACTATTCATATACCCATCGACCGTGGAATCAAACCCAAGTTCTTGTTGAGAAGTCGAATCATTTTCAAGTAGAAGGAATGTTGGATGATTGGTCAAACGACCATATTAAGTCATGATCGTCGGATGCGCAAGTGCATGAATCAACAACCATTAGACCAATGTAAGGTGCACCCACCTTAATACGTCGGTGAGAAGTTAGAGTGGTTTTAGGGGGACCTATGCAAAACCACCCCATTCTGGACCCCCCCTTTCATTAAAGTCACAATGGCAAGGGGGGTCCGGAATCCAACCTTAACTGTTGATCTAAGCTTCTTGATCTCCACCATCCAAGACTTGCATGTCCAATTCCGGACCCCCCCCTTCATTAAAGGAAGTATGGCAAGGGGGGCGTGGAATCGAATCTCAACCGCAGAATTAGACACAAAAATATTAACCGTCCAAATCTGCAAGGAGGATATGCCTAGGAGTAAGCTATCAATCCAAAACAAAGAAATGATCTGAGCTATTGATCCATAGGACACATGGAAAGCGTATGGCATCTCGTTGACTTGCGAGTTGGAGAAGTCAAATGAAAGAACGTAGGAACTCATGATATGCTAGGTCGCGATAGAGTATAGGCCATCAGATCACAGAGGAACAAGGAAGATCCCTAAGCATCAATCAAATATACATTGAGAGATCTACATTGATAGACCCCGACAGCAAGCCATGTCATGATGCGTGCATCCATGTTAGCAAGATCCACATAAGTAAGGACACGTGGCATACTCAGACACTGACAACTACCAAGTTAATATGGCATTTCAAGCACATGCAAACCACATATTTGAATGACACGTGGAAGGTATTCGACGCGCGTCAAGTCTTCTTGTGACGTTAGCAAGTATACGTCACGTCGGGAGTTTTTTCATCATAAGAAAAATACTCTAAAAATCACAAAGTCCCGAACGCCGAAACTCCGAAAGGGACACGTGTCAAGCGTTCTACGTTTTCGACTGTTTTGGAGAGTTGGAGGTTATGAAGACTCAAAGGAATAAACACCGAAATCCCATCATTCATCCATATCGTCAGGAGATTGAATCACGACTGTTGTTTTGGTAAAGCGCTCAAGCACTTGTTCAAGCTTAGCATTCGGTCACCGCCGTTGGTCATATGATATAAGAATATTAAAAATTATAACATGTCGCTATAATTGGTAAAGACCGTGGTTATATAACGCACAGTCATATGTGATGGTTTGAAGGAAGTGCCTTCATAGAATTTGGTCTCTGTAAATATAATAGAGATTAGGCATCGAGTATAAATGATTAAATTGATCCATGACTGTGATCAATTTATGACAAAAATAAACCGATACAAAGTCATGATTAAAAGAGAATAAATCATGAAAATATGAATAAAGAATAAAAAGAAAGATGATATTAATTAGAGTTTAGATTATCATTTTAAATGAAAAGGTACAATGGTTCAAATAAAGGGACATGTTGTTTTAAATTTCACACCAGTTTGAAGATTATATAAACAAGAAAAAGTGGTGAGAAGAAAGTGTCTCTACAGTTCAAGCCAGAAGATCAATAGCTGAAGTAGAGTCCAGGAAGAAATACAAATACCTATGTATTAAGGGTGTTTGGGTGGTGCAAGGGCAGGTTGGTGCCTGCAGAGGGAGTTGGTGCTTCCTTGTCAGTTGTAGCTGACTAAACAAGGGGGTCGTAGCCTCCTACCAGTTGGTGCTAGTAAAATAGGGTGTGGGTGCATCCTGATCAGTTGGTGCTGATCAAAGAGGAAGTACATCTTCCTTCTATGTAACATGTAAACCAAATTTTGCAGTTAATAGAAAATAATTTATGGTTTTCTCATTTGGGTTCCACGATAAAATACTGTGTCAAAATTCTGTTTGCATTAATAAATGAAAAATTGATATAATTGTTGTGTCACTGATTCAACCCCCCCCCTCTCAGCGACAGGATTTGATTCTACAATTGGTCTCAGAGTCGGTTCCTTCAGCACAGTCTAACAAAATTGAAGGTAGATCTTGAATATGGGTCAACAAGAAGGGATGTCTAACAACAAAGCACCATTGTTCAATGGAGAAGGCTATGCTCTATGGAAAATAAGAATGAAAAACTTCCTGTTAGCACTCGGTTTTGATATCTGGCAATCTGTTGTAGACAGTTATATTGCAGAGCATTTAATGGAATTCTAGCTGGGTTGACTGATTCTATATGTGTGAAAGTTATGCACTGCAAATCAGCCAAAGAAATCTGGGACAAATTGGAAGATGTATATGAAGGAGATGACAAAGTCAAAGAAGCTAAACTACAGACCTACAAAACTCAATTTGAAAATCTAAAAATGAAAGAAGAAGAAAATATCGCTGAGTACTTTCACAGGGTAGATGAAGTGGGCAACTCAATTAGAGCAGCAGGAGAAGAAGTTACAGATAGACCTATTGTGAAAAAAATACTAAGGTCATTACCTATGAGATATAATGCAAAGATTTCTTCAATAGAAGATAGATCCGATCTAAAAACACTCACAGTTGATCAACTCCATGGAATCTTTACAACATATGAAATGAGAACAGGGCATGATAAATCAACAAAAGATGAAACAACCTTCAAATCATCCAGGAAAAATACAAATCAAAAGCAAAATCCTCAATCTAATCATCACAAAGAATCTGATTTGGAAGAAGCCAATTTCATTAGAAAACTTCAGAAAGGTTCAGGAAAGTACAAAGGCAAGCTTCCGTTCAAATGCTTTAACTATGGAAAAATTGGTCATTTTGCATCCAAGTGTCCTTACCCCAAGGAGGACCCTGAAGATCAAGAAAACAAAAATATTCAATATAATAAAAAAGAAAAACCGAACTTTAAGAAAAATTTTTACAGAGGGAAAAATAATTTTTATTCAAAAGAGGAAAACAATAGTTCGTTTAAGTCCAGTGATAACAATGAATCTGATGATGATGAAGTCCTTTTCTTAGGTATTTAAGAGTCTAATGAAATGAAAAAAATCAAATATGAAGAAGAGATAGAATATGAAGCAGAAGTCAATATGGAGGAAAAACTTCTCAGTGCTCTGAATGAATTAAGAAAATACAAAACCAGATATAGACACATGAAAGGTTTTGTAGTTGAACAAAAAGAAAAATATGAACAAAAGGAAAAAGAAATGGAGAAACTCATGAGCAACATGAGAAAACAAATCTTGGAAGCAAATAAGATTGAAGAAAATCTAGAAAAGTCTCTTAAGGAAAAACAAATAACTTGTGAAAGAATGGAGGCAAAAATAGTTCATCTGAAAAAGGAACTGGATGCAAAAATCATTCAAACAAAATTTGAAAATAGCTCTAAAATATTAGATAATATTATTACAGCTCAAAGGGATCCTGAAAATAAAAATGGAATAGGTTATTCTCAAAAGGAAATCCATGTTAATTCAAAATCTTATGCATATGCTCTTTGAAGTACATTCAAGAAGAAGAATGAAGAGAAGACAAGTAATGACAAGAGCTCCAAAACATTACCTCCACTCATCAGGAAAGAAGGCAAGACAATACCAAAGAATCTTTATCAAAACAACTATCCTTTCATTTTTCTTGGTTACTGCTATGCTTGCTTAAATTTTGGACACAAAGCTATAAACTGTAGAGCATATAAAAAGAAGAATCTGAAGGTTAAGAACTACATCAATAAAGATAAACAAGTAGCAAAGCCAGTTAGAGGCAGAAACTATAACCCCTTTACACCCTTATAAGAAGGGGACTTACAATGCTTCAGATGCCACAACCATGGGCATAAAGCCATTAATTGCAGACTAATGGAAGCCTCAGAACAGTCCAAGTTAATTAGAGAGCAGAAGAAACTTTGGAGAGTAAAAACATTAAAGAGGGATTGCCTTATTGCCCTGAAAACTCAAGATGAAAAGGATATATGGTATGTTGACAGTGGATGCTTGAAACATATGATAGATAACAAGAAAAATTTTTTAGACTTAAAGAAACAAATAGGTAAAGTTACATTTGGTGATAATGCTTCAAGTAACATACTTGGGAAAGGCACTATGAGCCTGGGAAAAGACAAAGCTAGAAATGTACTACTTGTCGATAAATTAAAGCCTAGTTTATTAAGTGTCAGTCAAACCTGTGATCAGGGGCACTTCTATATATTTGACTCTCAAAAGTGTGAGATTATGAGAGAAGACACAGGAAAATTAGTTGGCACTGCTCCCAGAACTCCTGAAAATGTATACATACTAAATGCTAAATTAAAATAAGAGTGTCATATAAATTCAATAGATGAAAGTTGGCTATGGCATAGAAGGTTGGGGCATATTAACTTTGACAATCGTGTGAAAGTCAAGAACCTTGGTGTAGTAAGAAACTTTCCAAAAATCATAAAACCTTCAAATGCTATGTGTAGACACTGTCAACTAGGGAAACAAACTAGAATAAGGTTCAAGAAAAAAAAATACACAACCTCGAAACCGTTAGAACTTGTTCACACTGACCTATGTGGACCTACTAGAACCAAGAGCTTGCAAGGAGAGTCTTATTTTATGTCATTCATTGATTACTTTACTAGAATGAGTTGGATATGTTTTCTCAAAGAGGCTGCAAGGACCATGCTAAATGAAGAAAAATTATCAGATGGATATTGGAGGGAGGCTGTAAGCACACCAATATACATATTGAACAGAGGTTAGCTTAGGATTAATAGTGATAAAACCCCTTATAAATTATGGTTTGGAAGAGCTCCATTAGTGAAATACTTCAAAGTCTTTGGAAGTAAATGCTACATCAAAAGACTAGATGAGAGTCTTGGAAAATTTGATGCCAGATCTGATGAAGGTATTTTTCTTGGATATGCTTCAAACAAAAGGGCATATAGATGCTACAATATTAGATTACATAATATTGCTAAAAGTGCAGATGATCTAAAAACAATAAGGATAAAAAATCAAGAGACCATATCTACAAATAAAAATGAAGATGATGATGAGACATTTGACACCCAACTAAAATAAGTAGAAGAGAGTGAAAAAGAAAGGGAAGAAGATGATATGTATACTAGTGATAGTGAAGAAGATAATGAATATGGAGGGATAAGAGAAGAATTTCCAAGAAGAGATACAAGGACACCCTCAAGAATTATTCAGAAAAATCATCTCGAAGAACTGATTATTGGAGATATGAATGGAGTGCAAACAAGAAGAAAACTATTGTATAAAAAAAAATTAGCATTGTTGTCACATATTGAGCCAAGCTCAATAAAGGAGGCATGTAAAGATGAGAACTGGGTTAAAGCCATGAATGAAGAATTGGATCAAATTGAAAGAAACCAAACTTGGGAGCTAGTTCCTAGACCAAAAGATAAAAATGTCATTGGAAGTAAATGGGTATATAAAAATAAAATGAATGAAGATGGGCAAGTAATCAGAAACAAGGTCAGATTAGTATGTAAAGGGTATGCTCAGGTTGAAGGAGTAGACTATGAAAAAACATTTGCACCCGTGGCCAGATTGGAAGCAATTAGGATGTTCTTAGCTTTCTCCAGCTATACAAAATTTAAAGTATACAAAATGGATGTCAAGTCAACATTTCTCAATGGAAATTTAGAAGAGGAAGTCTACATTGAGCAACCAGAAGGATTCCAATTAACCAACAAAGGGGACTATTGTTTGAAAATTGAAGAAGGCACTCTATGGATTAAAACAAGCACCCAGAGCATGGTATGCAAGGTTAGATTCTTATTTACAAAAACAAGGCCTCAAAAGGGGATCAACAGACAATAATCTTTATTGCAAAATTGATGGTAATAACTTGATCATTGTGGAAGTGTATGTTGATGATATCATTTTTGGTAGTAATGAAATACAAATGAGTGAATACTTTGCTAAATGAATGCAACAAGAATTTGAAATATCCATGCTTGGAGAACTAAATTTCTTCCTTGGATTACAAATAATACAGTCCAAAAGAGGGGTTTTTATCCACCAGTCTAAATATGTTAAGGTTATTCTTAAGAGATTCCAGTTAGAGGATTGCAAACCTGTTAGTACACCTATGACAATTGGATGCAAACTAAGCAAGGATGATGAGTCCAAAACTGTAGATACAAAATATTACAGATCAATGATTGGTAGTTTTCTCTATGTAACAACTTCTAGACCTGATGTCAAGCAAGCTGTTGGGATGGTGGCTAGATTCCAAGCAGAACCAAAGGAGAGTCATGTTCAAGATGTAAAAAGAATCTTCAGATATTTAAAGGGAACCATAGATCTGGGTTTGTGGTACTCCAGCAAGGACTCATTCACATTAAAAGAATATTAAGATGTTGATTGGGAAGGAAGTATAGATGACATAAAAAGTACGAGTGGAAGAGAATTCTTTTTGGGAGAATCACTAGTTGCTTGGATAAGAAAGAAAGAATATTCAATTTCTATATCAAGCACTGAAGCTGAGTATATTGCAGCAGCAGAATGTTGCACACAAGTGGAATGGATGAAACAAACTTTACAAGATATCAAAATAACATTTGAAGAACCCACCATTATCCACTGTGATAATACAAGCGCGATAAGTCTTTCCAAGAACCCTGTTCAACACTCAAAATCGAAACACATCCCCATAAAATACCATTATCTAAAAGATCGGGCTGAAAATAAGAACATTAAATTGGAATATGTTCCAACACAAGAACAGGTGGTAGATATTTTTAC
>JASDQU010881017.1:54574-67995 GCA_032191745.1 Picea mariana
CAGATCATCAACCATTGCAATACTTGCAATAAAAAACAAAACTACAAGAAGTAAGACACTTTAGATGGATGGGTTTCCTACAACAATTCCACTTGGTTACAAGGTATAAGAGAGACATTTATAACAAAGTTGTTGATATGCTTTCTAGGCCTATTATTAGTGCTTCAATTATTCTTAAGCATAATTCTACCATGCATGAGAGCTATGTTGAACAATATGCTTTAGATGCTGATTTTAAAGAGGTTTATACAACTTTGTGTCATTCTAACCAAGTTGAGGAATTGGATTACCATGTGCATTAGGGATGATTTTAAGGATGGAAATTTGTTTTAAAATGTAGAAACCTTGGCGAATCTTACTAATCCTTCATATGCCAACTATAAATGTTTGGCGATATTTTTGTATAAAATATTCAATTTTTAAGGATTTTATATAGTTTTTATAAAATTTTGGTGATTTTTAGGGTAAAATAATATTATCCTATAGAATTTGGGTGAATCATTTTTAAAATAGAGAATCTCGTTTTTGCAAAAACCATGGAAAATTAGCCCATGAACGAAATTTAGCCCCTAAAATCATCCATGATGTGCATGATAAGATTTTGTATCATCTGGGCAAGCTATGTATTCCATAGGGTGAAAGAGTCAACATCATAAGGGAAGCACATTCTTCTCTTATTGTTGACCACTTTGGTGTAGGCAAGACGGTGGCTAATTTGTAAAGGTATTTCTATTGGCCTAAAATGAATGAAAGTGTTTCAAGATATGTAAGAGGATATTCTTTATGCGCTACAAGCAAGCCTAGAAATAGAAAGTTGGGTTTGTATACTCCACTTCATGTTCCTTCTCATCCTTGGGAAATAATTTCCATGGACTTTGTAGGAGGTCTACCTATGTATAAAAATAATCACGATTATTGCTATGTTGTGGTTGACTGTTTCAACAAAATGTGTACTTGTAAGAAGCAAGTCACAGCTGAACAAACGACACAAATGTCCTTTCAACATGTTTGGGTACATTTTGGATTTCCCAAATCCATTATTTTGATCGATATTCTCGATTTATAGGGAACTTTTGGTCAAGCTTATGGGCACTCATGGACACCAAGATGAAAAATAGCACATCATTTCATCCACAAATTGATGGTCAAACATAAGTGGTGAATAGAACAATAGTGCATCTTCTTCGTGGTTATTGCAACAAACATCCTAAGCTTTGTGATGGGAACTTACACTACATTCAACATCCTTACAATTGGGCTAAGAACGCTTCGACTCAAAGATATCCATTTGAGGCATGTTTTGGTTATTTTCCAAAATCTCCTTTAGATTTTATCTTTGGGAAGGATATTTTTATTGATGATCATTATGACATTGATAGAGAAAATAATTTCATTGAACAAATTCAGATGGTGCATCAAATGGTACAAGAACAATTGGAAAAGAGCCAAGCCAAGTACAAGACAAGACATGACAAGCATCGTATTGATCACAGTTTCCAAGTTGGAGATAAAGTTTGGCTTTACATTAGCAAGGAGAGGCTAAAAGGAGAAGGTAAAAAAATGAAACCAATTAGATATGGACCTTTCAAGATTCTTGAAAAGATTGGTAACAATTCCTTCTGTTTGAATTTGCCTCCTTATATGAAAATGTATGCAGTTGTTAATGTTGAGAATTTGAGATTGTATGGACCTCCTTGATTGATGATCAATGAGAGCATGTTCAAATTCTTTCCATAGATGATTTATCGGCATGATATCTTTCATAACTGCACGAGGATACAATCCTTGACAGGAGGATGAGAACTTCAAAATGAGGGAATGTGGATTACCTTTGTGTTGGTATTAAAGGCACAAATACAAGAAAAGATAGATGGATTGAGGTTGGCAAGGTGAGGGAACTATACCCTCATCTTAATATAGACTTAAAGTAGTATTTTGGAGGTCCAAAAGCTTTCGAATGGGGAGGAGTGATCCAGGGGATCAAAATATGCTAAAACATCAAAGTGCTAAGAATTGCTTGAAAACAAACTCGTGCATAGGCCTTGTCCTCACGATCCCAACACAACTTGAATGGGTTTAAATGAATGTCATATGTAAGAGATATCATGTTTTTTTCACTTTTCCGAACATGCAATTTTTTTGCTGACTGTATAGTCCGTACAGTTCGTACTGTTGACTGTGCAGACCATACTGACACATGACAGGGTGACGTGGAAAAATACGTGGCATGGTGACTGGGCAGGTGATGTGGCAGGATTGTACATGGACCTATCCTATGCTGACACATGTCATTTAGGTGGCTAATGGGAAGGTTCCACGTGGCCCAGCCAAGGGATGCCATGTGGCATCCCATCATTGGTTGGTTGATTAAAAGTTGTTTGGACTCCACCGGATTTGAATCCACGATCTCTGGGCATGGAAGTGACTTGGAAAGGGCTGGGATACCAGCCCACCTACATCTGTGTCTTAACCATATAGTCTAAAACAATTATTTGAATTTTCACAAGTGTATAGTCCGGGCGGAAAAAGGGTCGGGGCTTAGCCCCAACCCTTGGTCATAACACCAACTCCTTTTCCATACGACCATGTGTGTGGGGAAAAAAATGGTTCCAATCCTGTAGACACTTGGCATTAAATATGACCAACACAGTTTGTTTAACGAATTTGTGGGCGTGTGCTTAAAATTCAGTCGACACTTGGCCACATGGGACATGTGACCGACACTTCGTCGACAAAAGGCGCTTATGCCTCCTAACCATTTGATAAAATGCCATGATTTTCAGAATGGTTGTGGTGTTGGGTTTTTTGCATGAGAAACGCCCGTGAGCTAGGTTAGTCACACATAGTTGCGTTTTGGCAAGCAAAGACAACAAAGAATTGGGAGAAACTTTCAGGAAGTGGTTTCTACTCAATTTTTGGCCAAACTAGGTGCAAGAAGAGCCCATCTGGGGGTTTTTGGACATTCTGAAGCCATTGAATCTATCTATTTTTCATTGTAAGCATTGCAAAGGATTGATTTTGATACTTTGAGCATTAATGAAAATGATCCATTGGAAGTTGGACCAGGATATGTAGCCCAAGAGAGGGGTGAACTCCTTTATCATATTGCCATGTTAATGTGCTTATTTTGATGGATGTTATGTCTGTTTATGCTTCTTATGTTTAAGTAAAAACTCATTAAATTTTATGTGTTTGCAAATTGATCCTATTTCCTAAGCACATACAAATTACACTTGCAATTTTTTAAGAGATTCAAGCCTTTTCATTTTCAGATCATTCGGTGACCTTACCCTATAACTGGGTGATGTCCAACATTTCCTTCACTGCCTCATGTTTTCCATATAACCCTGGTCTGTGACTGAGAGAAACCATGCACAAGGCTTATCTTGGCGTTAATCAGATAAATGGTTCAGATATGATCAAATGTTGAGTGGACGACCCTGAATTATCTAGGATCTTTAAAAAGATCCACGCTTGGATTTAATCAATCGTAGAGTGGACGATTTGTGGACTCGTAGACTCACATGTCTTCATTTTCATCGCTTATCTTGGAATTTAATTAGATCGATGGTTCAAATATGATCAAGTGTTGAGTGGATGACCCTGGCTTTCCTGGGCACTTTAGACAGATCCATGGTTTGGATTTAATCAACCATTGAGTGGATGGTCCTCATTCATTTCAAACATGGAATTTTACTTAGAATTATTTTATGTTCTAGGTTCATGGACTCATGGACTCATAGACTCACATGTCTTCTCAGGTGTCATCAAAATGCACGCCCAACTTTTGCTACCTCCATAATGAACTTATACCTAGAAAATTTTAAGTGATTCTTCTCGGGCTCGCGGACTTGTAGACTCACATGTCTTCTCAGGTGTCATCAAAATGCATGCCCAACTTCCATTACCTCCATAATGAACCTATACTTCAAAAATTTTAAGTGATTCTTCTCAGGTTTGCGGACTTGCAGACTCACAGACTCACATGTCTTCTCGGATGTCATCAAATTGGACACCCAACTTCCGCTACCTTCATAATGAACCATACTTAGAATTTTTTAAGTGATTCTTTTTGACACTTAGAATATGATACTTATCCATTTTTGGGGTGTGCAACGAACTCGCGGAAAAACATCTAAGCCGTCAGATCGTGGTTTCATTTTGATCCAACGATCAACATTATTCTTCGTTCTTTACTGTCGATTCCTACAACTAATATAGTGGGGTACTTGTATGGATGATAAATCCATATTAACCCTTGTTGACATGAATGAAAACATAACACCAAGTCCAACAATATGTAGTTGTTGGTCACTCTTTTGAGGGTTTTAATGGAGGAAATTGCTTGTTGTTTAGGAGAATAATCCATTGTCAATAAGAAAATCAC
Organism: Picea mariana; assembly: GCA_032191745.1. Taxonomy (NCBI): domain Eukaryota; kingdom Viridiplantae; phylum Streptophyta; class Pinopsida; order Pinales; family Pinaceae; genus Picea; species Picea mariana. The sequence continues at coordinate 58,962 of JASDQU010881017.1, forward strand.
CTCGTTGTTGATATCCACCTTTGACCCAAAGCAATGTTTTTGTGCTACGATGATGTGTGTGCATGCTTCTTTGTCACTTTTCTCATTGTTGGAGAAGAAAGGCTTGCCATTATCTCCATATCTCTTAGAGCACATTTGGTTGTATTGGGAAGGGGATTTAGAGGAAAACTTAAATCAAATCCTTGGAAGAAGAAATCAGTGGAGATCAAAACTTTACTCGTGGGACTTCTTGAACCTCTTATGATTATATGGGCTACAATAAAACAAAACTTCTGGTCAAATCTTGATTTTTCAGAGTTATTGTACAATCTTACTTGGAGGTAAGATATAAGTTCCCAACTATGGGAACTATGATATGAAAATTATAAATTTTTTATAATCAACTACTTTGCAAAGAACATTTGAACTTTTTTCTATTCAATCATGTATTCATTTCACTTAACTTCTCACAAATTTAACTCATGGTTGATTGAGGCTTGTTTTTAATATGTTGTTAGATTCTTCTTTTTTGTTCTTGATTTTCGTACATTTCATTATGTTATCTACATCAATAAAATACCACTAGTTTCCAAAAGAAATTGTATTATTTGTGATGACCTCCCAGCATGTAACCCACATATACAGAGTCTTAAAACGTATTCTGCTACAGGTCTGATCAAGACCGCTCTAAAAATATTCTATCGTGGGCCCAAATTCCTCCTACAACAGAGTATGGATTTCTCTGCTCCACAACAATCTAACTCTCAGTACTATATTTTAGCTCTCATTACCAGGAACCAATTCTCCTTTATGAGACCGAGTGTTAAGACAATTTTCCAACCTCCATTAGTTAGCTCCTTTAGCTTTAGCGCCCAATCTTTCTTCTCCACATGAGACCAAATCTTCATGCAAGCGCTAGAACATAAGTGTTCGATTCCATGCACTTAAGTCCCACAACACCTCAGGCTAAAATCCATAGACTATTAGATTCTTTTCTGTTCAGAGTGCTTCTAAAAACTGTCGAGGTAAGACACTTTGATGGATCAGATTTAATTACTCCGATGAGTCAGAGTTAGAGACTTCGATTGTTCACATTGACTAGGACCGATCAACAATGGATCATGACAATTGTTTTTTCCACTTCGATGGATGATTACAATTTATTGTCATATTTTTGATGTTGGAGCTTAGGAGGAACCCAAACAGTGAGGGATCCGATCTAAAATTGATCTGAACTGTCAATTCTCTTCTTCAACAAACGATCATATTTCGATCCCTGTCTTTCAGAATGGTTTTCTCCCATTGACCGTCGAGCAAGTCCTGGCTCAAAATAATTTTTGACCGTTGATCTCACTTATTATTGGAAGGTTTGATCTTCAACTCAACTTTCAGAGCCAATTAACCGATTAACTGGTGTTCTTTTTCTTCTCTGAAACTACACTCCTATCGTAGATCTTCAAAATTGTTGGATGGTTTGATCTAGTCTCCACTATATCACTTATAATTGGATCACAATTGATCCTTTCATGATCAATGGTATATCATGATCTCTATGATTCTCCTCCTCCCAATCAACTCCAACAAGTTATGGCCAATACAACATTTCCACATGTCCCTTCTAGATTCATTGATTTCGATCACTGCGAATTAATCTCTTCCATTGGTCGCATTGACTTTTTTCGAAGTATTCTTTGTTACTGCACTCTAAAACAATAACTCTGAAATCCTTTCACCATTGTTTCAGACTCTGAAATAATGACTTATTCTCATTGTCGATCTGGATGTAAGCCAATATAGATCTTTTCTCGGTTGTCCATTATTAGCACATGAATGAAAGTATTGACCCCATAAATTAACGTTCACGATTTAATTCTTTGTCTCAATCATAATATTATCATTTCTCCTTACCTGCAAAGAACATGCTCTCTATTCTTCGAAGGGGTTTGAACCTCGGTTCACCTGCACACATAGAGTTATATTAAACTCATATTCTCCCTTAAATGCAATTGTTTTCAAACTGTCAACTTAGCCATGATTTGTCATTACGTTTGGGTCATCGATCGTTCAATGATCGATGATCAAGGATTACAATCTCTCATCCTCCAATATAAGGGTTTTGATTTAATTTAACCCCGAAACTTTCACACACTTTGTGATCCGAAATTTAAAGGGGTACATGGTTTAAATTCAGATAGAAAAATCATAAAGCTATAAAGTTAATAGATTGTCAATGTGGATAAAGGAGATGCCCACCTCCTCATTAATTAATTGGGATAACATGTTTCCAATAAGGGTCAAAGAGAGTCTTATCTCTCCATTATTGTATTGGGTTTTATTTTCCACTACTTAGTTAGTTGGGTAGTTAGATCTATTATTATTATAATAGAGACGCATTTAATGAGCTCTTTCCATTATTGGATTGGATTTTAATTTCCACTACTTAGTTAGTTGGGTAGTTAGATCTATTATACTAATAATAGAGACACATTTAATGATCTCTTTTAGACTTTGTCCAATGGACCATTTTGTAAGATATATAAGGGCCTAGAAAGCCTTCTAATAATATCAAGTTACTCATTTTGGCTTCTCTCATATTTTCTATTGTTCGTTGTGAGATTCGGATTTTATGAGCTTAACGAAATGAATACAGATTATTAAAATATGCTTAACACAAAATAACATAGATACAATACAATTGGTTTTCTATTCAATAAGGAAATACGATGAAACTGTAAACTACAGCGGGAAATAAGCTTGCTGGAATGGTGGCGGCTTATCTCTGAGAAGAGATGTGACGATTGCACTCATTTGCAATAATATCTCAAATGAGTATTTTGAGGAATCTTGTTTGGCTTTCTGGTTTGAGAGATATCATCGATTGAATTTCAACATGTATTTGATGCAAGGAGGCTGCACGTACCACCATATTCAACAATCTTTTTCTCCCTGATCAGGAAACTACAGAAGGATTTCCACATATTTATGGAAATATCTCTTCAATATATCAAATGGTTATTTCACGAAATCGCATTTGGATTCTTGGTTTGAGAGATATTATTGATTTAATCTCAACATTTATTTGACCCAAAGAGGCCACGCGTACCACCATATTAAACATTATTTTAATTCCTACTGAGGAAACCAAAAAAGGAGTTCCACATATGGATGGAAATATCTCTTCAATATCTCAAATGGGTCTTCAACAGAATTGGATTTCATCACCTGTACTAGAAGTTATGGATAGATTTGCAGAAGGATCCTCACAACCCCCAAAGTCATGATTTTCCCATATTATTTTTTAAATTTTGGGATTTTATTTATTTATTTTTCTACCCATGTACAATGATATTGTCAACTAGGTTATGGGTCAACCAAAAACCCACGGTTATGGGTCAACCACACAAAACCCTTCTCTTCATTGGGTATTTTCACATTGTAATCATAATAGTGTGATAATGGGGTTTCTTTTTTTAGCATGAGTGAAATGATGGGGACCATCATTTTCTAAGGGGGGAGGAATGATCTAAATTTTAAGGGGATATATGGTTTAAATTCAGATAGAAAAGTCATAAAGATAGAAAAGATTGTCAATGTGGATCAAGGAGATGCCCACCTCCTCATTAATTAATTGGGCTAACATGTTTCCCATAAAGGTCAAAGAGAGTCCCACCTCTCCATTATTGTATTGGGTTTTACTTTCCACTACTTAGTTAGTTGGGTAGTTAGATCTATTATTATAATAATAGAGACGCATTTAATGAGATCTTTCCATTATTGGATTGGATTTTATTTTCCACTACTTAGTTAGTTGGGTAGTTAGATCTATTATACTAATAATAAAGACTCAATTAATGAGCTCTTTTTACTTTGTCCAATGGACCATTTTGGCTATATAAAGCCCTAGCAAGCCTTCTCATAATATCAAGTTACTCATTTTGGCTTCTCTCATATTTTCTATTGTTCATTGTGAGATTCATTAGCTCTGAGTGATTTACTAGTAATTAGTTTTAGAGGTGAGACTCTTCTTTGAGTCTCACCTCCCAAGTACTTCATTTGCATGTTTTTTGTTCATGCTTCTTTTCATGCAATATTGGCACCTATAATATCCTCTTCTCTCGACATTCAATCCATCCAGATCTCATGCCTCGAGATCTGGATCACTTTGTAGAGTCTGATTTGGACTTTAATTACTCAACACAGGGACATCATTACAACATAAAGACACCCAATCTCACACTAACATAGAGAGAACATAAACACACAAAAAATTGTATTAATGAATCTCTGTACATAAATTTACATAAGTCTTTTTCCTTCCTGGCTTGATTTACATTCATTTGGCCTCTATTTGGACTTTTGGCCACACTCGGTCTCTTAAACACAATTCTCTCTGTTTAACTCAGTTCTACACACTTATATTTCCCATAGGATCACAATATTAAACAAGGGAGAATAAACTTCATGATATTTTCAGATCCACAAAATCTACAATTATCCCTAAGATATCTTAGATCCACAAAATCCTCAACCACTCCTAAAATATCTCCTTATCCCTAGGTTCTAGATTTCCATTCCTTCAAGAATTGCTAAACCAAAGAAGATCCGATTACATATTAATCAATCTCAACTAAACAACCTCTATCTTATGCAATTCTTCTAGAATCCAATAAAACATAGGAAAATACAATAATTTCAAACTTAGGGAATCCACTCCCTTAGTAAATTCAAAGACCCACTAGGTCTAGTCAAATAAGGTTGAATTAAGAGGAAAAATTCTCTTGCATCAATTTGATTTACTTATGATATGGTTGTATAGATTTTGCATGCAATAGAATGCTACATGTTCATTGAAACCACTACAAATATGCTACGAGAATGCTACGGGAGGCGATACAAGAACTTCATCTTCAGTAGTGCTAGGGGAACTTCCTTCCCTAAATTTGATATGGGATCATTCGGGGTTGCTACAGGTTATCATTGATAGAAATTTAGGTTAGTTGTGATCAACTTTATTGAAACTGTAGGTATGGTTAGTTTGGAAATGCAAAGGAGACATTTGTGGCCGTGTCTGACTTTTCAAATCAACTTATGACTAGTGATTCCCCATTGATGTTTTGAACTCCAAATCTTGAAAAAATATCTAATAAACAATTTTTTAATCTTAAAATGCAGTACATAATTTTTACAGTAGAAAACCCTCTCTCTTAGCAAAATAATAGCACACATAACAAGTCTTTTTCAATAAAATCATTTTCTAATATTTCAATTTCATCTTTGTTTTTTATAGAAGAGCATACTACTTAAATTTCTTATACAACGATATATTTCTTATAGAATTCAGTGGATCAACAACGTCCCAAGAGTGAGTTGAAATCAGTTGTATCATACAACAATATTGATGATAAAGGAAAATGGGTTCTGATTCCATTATCTATTGGGTCATGGGTAACAATGAAACCATCAATAATTGGAAGCCATGGAATAAAAAAAGACGTTTGCAAGACAATAATGGAGGAAAATGAGTGGAAATGTTTCAAGTGGCACATGTCTATGACTATAGAGAGATGTCAAAAAATAAATTTTCTACTTAGCCAATTTTTCTGAAAATTGATTGGAATTGTGAGTATGCATAACCAATTTGGATATCATAGTTTGTTGAGGTCAAATTTTATCTAAAGCTTCTAGGATTCCAACATCTCTTTAGTCTTATTTTATTGTAACATGAATATTGCATTTATCCTAGGTTTATGCATATCAAATTGGAAAGAATGGGAACCAGTTGAATGCATAACACGTGTTTTCCGAGTTGTTCATTCAAAAATAGGAGAACTACTCTATCCTAGTAAGGATCCTACATGGTTAAAGAAAGAAGGTGCATTATTTTATAAATATGAATACATTCTTCCGAAAACAATTGGATCATGTGGATATCTCAAAGAGATCCCTTTACCTTCCCTTAGCTTATTGGAATGGCCATGTGTAGATGATTCTTTTGTAAGTTCTTTTGTTACAAGTTGTTTTCAGAAATACAAATTGGAATGGAATAAAAAGGTGGAATTCATGTGCATAGTGGCATTTTCATGCCATTCTCTATGTTTGTTCGTATTTTTACGAAGGAGTCATCGATAAAGGAAACTGGTAAAATGTATGCTACTTCAAATCCTTGCAATGAGCCATTTACAATTTTGTTTTTCACTAGGTGGGATAGAAGAGTACATGACCAAAGTGTAGAAGAAATAGAGTGCAGAATGAATCATGACACCTTGTCTTTCATGTAAGTCATTTCAATATTATTTATTTTTAATTGTATCACGCTTCTTGTTTTTTAAAGGTTATAATAGGCAAAGAGGGATTTTCTTATGAATGTAACCAATCTATGACGATACAAATTATTTTCATTTGATTCTTTCATGTATTGGATTTCAAGACAAATGTTATATATCTCATTTAAATTTCGTAGGTGGAGACATGTTCGACAAATGGGGGAATGAGTTTGGATTCCAAAGGAATAGGATGATGATGACAAAACACATTCTTCAATAGTTTAATTTGATGTTATGTAAAATGGTGAAATCTTTAGAACATTATCAATGGAGGAAAATTGGACATTGTTTGAAATCAGAGAACAATTGGAGCTAGAAGAATATTTTGATCATTTTGTATTTGTAAGCAATGGTAAAATGGTAAGAATGGAAATATGGATATCATGATTGTAATACGTAGACCATAGCATAACAAATTATTGCAATGTGAAACCTTATTTATAGAGAAATTAATTATAATTTATCTTATTGTATTTCACAAGCCGAGAAATGACGAGAACATATTTTGTTGCAAAGATTGTATCAAACCTTCTACCATTGAAATTAGGGAATGATAAATATTTTTAATTTCAAAATATAACATGTATAATTAATGCACATATAAGATCATCCACCAAATGTATTGGAACTTTTGTTTTTCAATCTCTAATATTTCTTTTGGTTGTATTATTCAAGAAACTATACTAACCCATTATGAGTAAGATACCTAGACTTTCTTCCAAAGTGCTAAAGTGTTTATACCTTTTGATATTTTGTACATCAACACAATCTTCAAAAATAAAACTATTCTCTATGTTTTGTGATTACTGTGGTCTAAAATACCTCCAACTTTTTCCATGTGTTGAGTATTAATCTATTTTTCTCTGAAAGATCCTAGACTTTGTTTGCTTCCATATGATAACAATTATTGTTTTTTTTCATATCTTGGAAAGAGCATTCTAATACAAATGGAGTGATGCTCATTTTCACCATAGACTGGCCTGCTCTACCAACATTCTTACATGATTTAGCAATCATACAAACATGATCAATTTATTATAGAAACTTAAGTCATTAAGTTGACATTCCATGATATATTTGGTAATCGAGTACTAGATCCCATTTTAACAATTTATTTTCAATGAATTTGTTCAATGGATTGGTTCAATCGTATCATCTTGGTGATTTTGAGTCTACCTATGGTGTTTAGGGTGATGATATGTAAGTGAAATCAAACAAGTTAACCTCCACCAAGGCACAACTACCTTATGATTTTTAATATTTGGACTACTGCAAGCCAACTAAAATTGTCAACTGTGCTAAAAATTTAGACAATATATAGATGATGAGATGATGTGATTACTTCAAGATTATAGATGATGAGATGTTGTTGATTGATGAAGAAAATGATATTATCAAGAAATCATTTCATGAAATAGGAACTAGACCTCAAGTTGCGACTCAAATTATAAAGTTCCTAAATACCAATTCTAAAGAAACATTGACAAGCAAAGGTATTAAAGACAAAACAACAATGATGAAGGAAACTGAAAGTATTTTCACAATGAGGAATCTGATACAAAAAGGTCAGAATGAATGCATATCATTGAAAAGAAGTGTGGAATCCTTCACCAATAAATTTGAGAATTTAGTGAAGATGGGCTTACCTTAAGCTTGGGATAAAAATGGCAAGTTCGTTCCATATGAAGATTACATAAAAGGTTCATTTCTTTCCAGGCGAAAAGAAGATAAATTTCAAGGTGTGGTCAATACTTTGAAAGGTCATACCATTGTGGACCTACTCACATATGACTTTTACCTTCCATGGAAAATAAAAAATTTATTCTAAAATGATCCTACATATGAAATATACACAAAATTGGATATCACATTAAGGCATATGAATTCATTCAGTTACCCTTCAGATGCGATTTGGAATCTTCTCCTGCAGATGTTGAGATGATAACTCACCAAAGAAGATGAAGAAAATTAGGATTTGACCCCTCCAACTATCCTATTTTCAAGTAGTCAAATATTTTTGTTGCTAAATATCCTAAGAAATAGGATTGAATAACCATTTTTGGTTTCGACCTAACTTGTATAAATGTTCATGATAATTCAATTTAAAGAGAGTTTTTTTGGCCCGACCTTAAGTTTTTAATAAGATCACACAACTTTGAAGATTCAAACTTCTGTGTTTCAGTCTATGTGATTCCTTTTTCTTATGTTATTCCCATGCTCTTAGATTCTTCTTGAATGTATCTACTACCATGACTGTGGTGATTTAGTATAACAACTACCATCATAAAGATGCAAAGGTATCATTAAAATTTAAATATTTCTTCAAATATATTGTGATTATAAAGAAAACTCGTTCTTCCATTTTATCATTCCTTTTGAATAAAAAAAAATACTCCTTTTGTTCAAACTCTATTATGGTCTAGATACATAGTTAAACATCATTTATTCTAGCTGAAAGTCAAGTAATATTTATCACAAGATACATTATTTCAATTTTCAGTTTTTGCATTCTTCTATTTCTTCTTTCATACTCTTAAACTTTAAATTGTTTGGAACGTAGAAAGATTTTTCTTCCAATCTTAAATCTTTAAATCTTTAAATACTAATGATACAGGCCCAATTAAGCAACAAAAATACTCCGTTTTAGGACATATCAACTAAAAAAAAATCAATCAATATAATGGATGCCTTGACATAGTTCTCACTTTCTTAATTTTTCTTGACTAGTATAG
>JASDQU010881018.1:44656-59807 GCA_032191745.1 Picea mariana
ATCAAAAAACACCAGCTTCGCTGTCATAAGTCAATTCATATATGATTTTGCAGATTTCGATTAAAATTTGCATCTTTTGAATACTGTACATATGATAGAGATTTAAATATATCAATACATTGTACATTTAATAAGTAGGATTACTATTTTATTAATATTAATTAGCGAACTGTGAATATATATTAGACTTGTATATAGTTGCAGTAGTTGTTTTTCACTTAGTTAGTTTCTTTAGTTTAGTTTTTTCACTTTCCTAGGACTTAGATCGGCCAACGGAGCCGCTAAACCCGTCGGAGTGGATTAATCCAAATGGATTGGGTTATTTAGACAACCCCGGACCTAATTCACTCCTCTAGTTGACGAGCGGTCAATTTCACCCATCAACAAATGGCGCTAGAAGGAAGGCCTGAAAAATATTAATGGAACGAGGCGATCATAAGACTCCTCCACCACCTACTCGCTCACCTATAGTGACAAGAAGTCATTCAAACGATAACATCGTCCCTCAAACAACAACCACATCAAACGACAATCTACGGATCACAGTTGAACCAGTAACTCCAAATCCTACAGGTGGTGACGTACAAGAGATTGTTCGCCAATCTCTCATAAGAACACATAGTGCCTTCGCCCGTTTAAGGCAACCAAAATGACCTTTGGACCAACCATTAGATTTCTCTGATATCAGAGAACAACTCGGAGGCACTAACCTCACTTTAAACCCTACAGATCCAACCCTCACTCCTGCAGCAGGAGGATCTAGAATACCACCCTCACCACCTCCTTCATCCCCTTCTTCTTCGAGAGAAGAATCCTCTGACAAAGGCTCTTCCTCATCCCAGCCTTCAACACCACCCACACCAATGGCCAACCAGAAAAATCCTGCCAAACCCTGGCTCAACCAAGATGCAGTAGCCGTACCCGAGCCTCAACATCCCTTGCCCAAACATCCGGAGAGGTGGCTCCCCAAGTTTGACCCAGACTCTAAACAGATCACTGAAGATCACATCAAAAATTTTATGTTAGCCATTAGACTCCATAATGTCGAGCACGAAGACGTAGTCTATAGATTCTTCCCCTATACTTTCGAGGGCAATGCCTCTACCTGGTACTTTGCCCAACAACCCCATACCATCTTGTCATGGGAGAAGTTTGAATCCTGTTTTCTTGAGAATTTTGGAGATGGAAAGTCCCCAGAAGTTCTAGTCCTGGAGCTTTCTAGTTTAAGAATGAACCCCAAAGAGAAAATCAAAGACTTTAACCAAAGATTCTTAACACTAAAGAACCGAATCCCTACAAATTTGATGCCTGCTGAGAATCTTATTATAGCATACTATACGAAAGCCTTACATCAAAGTATAGCCATTTGGGTAAAGAGATCCAAGAAAGCCACGTTGTTAGAGGCCTTCGAAGAGGCCAGTCAGATTGAGAAAGACATCCTCAGCTTAAAAGACACTACTAGCAACGAAATAGAGACTAGTTCATCTTCCAAAAAGAAAATCGCAATCCTCCCTAGACCTGCCCAAAACAAAACACAACTTGAAAGCTCAGATCTAGAAAACTTACAAAAAGTCATTCAAAAACTGTCAAATCAAGTTATAGATTTGAAAAGGATGGCCGAAGAAGCTTCTTCAAGCAAAGGGCCTTACAAACCCCCATTTAGGAAGCCTTTTCCCACCAACCGACTTAATTCAAACACCGAAGGCTTAAATCTAGAAAGCCTGCAATTCGCTATTCAAACGATTCTAGAAGCCCAGGATAACTTGATGCCCTCTGAAATCCCTAAGGAAGTAGTTGAACAAGAGACAGTTGAAGAAGATGAATCTTCTCCGAACATTTTTGGACACTTCTCGGATAGCATTTTTCAAGCAAATTTCGAGACAGTACATCCCTACAATACTAGGAGTAAGACAACAAACAAGCCTTCTTTTGAAAACACTACGACTTTGCCCCCAAAACAGTCTAAAACAACTGAGACTAAACAGAATTATGCAAACCCAAGCTTAGATTATGATTTAGTTGAAGATCTAAAAAGGTTAAGGGCTAACATTTTTATTTATGAATTATTAAAATTCTCGTTTCTGCTACAAAAAATGTTACAGAATATTGCAGAGAATAGCAAAAACGGTAATCCAAGCAATAACAAAGTTTTTCAGAATAACCCAAAAGTTCCTCAGAAGGCCTCCGCTAAGAATAATTCTGATCCTCATGAGAAGAGAGACCTTCATGTAAATAATGTAACAAATGTAGATAAATTAGTTTCAGAGGCCGCGAATAAAAAGCAACAAGCTTCCACCATTAGTACTCGCACAAATGTACCTCCATTTTTGTTAACTTTTGAAATCTTTAATAGGAACGTGCACAATTGTATGGTAGATTCAGGAGTATCTTCCAACGTAATGTCGTGGTCTGTATGTCGGAAGATTAATGTTGAAGTTGAACCATCCACCTTAAAGATCATCCAACTTGATCGAACTAGTGTTAAAGTTATAGGCGAATTAAGGAATGTGCTTATAAGATTATCGTCTAACCCCAAAGTTCATCAAGTAATTGATATTATTGTTGTAGATATTCCAGAAGTTTATGGTTTGTTTTTAAGCAGAGACTGGTTAGAACAGCTACACGGATATTTCGCGACGGATTGGTCTCACTTGTGGCTGCCCAAGAATGGAAAGCCCAACAAAATCAAGGTAAATCGTGAACGTTACCTAAAGTTCACAGTCACAGATTTAAATGATCCCAATGAACCATTTACACCTTCTACCGATTCACCCAAAATACAAGGGATGGATACCTTTTTCGACAATTTCATGGTCAAAACTTCCACTATCACTAACCCGGACCAACAGTCTAAAATTGTGACATATACGCAGCCAACAGTTTCTACCCAATGGTCTCATGCACCCAAAAAAAATCAAATATGGTCTCTCTACTTTGACGGGTCAAAATCCAAAGAAGGAGTTGGTGCGGGCTGCGTGATTATTGATCCAACAGGTAACAAAACCCTGATTGCATGTAGATTAGAGTTTGAATGTACAAACAACATAGTAGAATATGAGGCTTTATTGCAAGGCCTCAGGAAAGCATTAGATATGAACGTTCAAAATTTGACTATCTTTGGCGATTCGGAAATCGTGGTTAGACAGGAAAAAAATTCTATCCACTGTTTATCTCCGCATCTTAAAAGCTACCAATCTGAGGTATGGAATTTGATGAACAATTTTTCCTCTTTCAATATAAATTCTATTCCTATATTGAATAATTCGGAAACTGACTTGTTAGCTAATGTAGCTTCGAAACTCTTTCCTGCAGAAGGCTTGTCCCCAAATGCATTCTCTGTCGAACTGTTGTTCAGGCCATCCGTCCCTGACAACATCACGAATTGGAGAGTCTTCGACGACGATCAACAAATTATTAGTTTCCTTCATATGGAAGAAACTTTCCAAGGTGCAGTGATCGACGAATGCACTCATGACGAGAATCTTCATGACTTCACGGTAATACCAAATCCGAGATCTCCTGAATCTTCATTGGACATGGTAAATTCTATCCCTAAATCTATAGTTAGATTAGAAAAATTTTATGATCTTCAAGACAAATTCAAAAAATCAGTAAATTGTAAAACAAATAGTTCCTCTTTAACATATGAAAAAGTAAACTTGGGAACTAAAGACAATCCATAGTGCATAAATTTAGGGGTGGGGTGTTCTGAACAAGAGAAAGCGGCGTTTATTAAATTGTTTAAGGAATTCAAAGATGTTTTTTCTTGGACGTATGACGACCTAAAAACCTTTGATTCTAACATCATACAACACGTCATTCCTATGAAACCCCAAACCTTGTCGTTCCAACAAAAGTTAAGAAAAATGCACCCAAAACTCGAACCGACTGTAAAAAAAGAATTATATAAACTCCTAAACGCTAAGATAATCTTCCCAATTAGGCACATGCAATGGGTCTCTAATCTTGTCCCTGTCCAGAAGAAGAGTGGTGAAATCTGACTATGCGTCGATTTCTGAAATCTTAATCGAGCGTCTGATAAAGACAACTACCCTGTCCCACCCATGGAACAGATCCTTCAACAGGTGTCTGGTTCTGAAAGAGCATCCTTATTGGATGGTTTTTCAGGGTATAACCAAGTCCTAATGTCTCCTCCAGACCAACTTAAAACTACCTTCCGCACTCCATGGGGCACCTACGCTTATAGAAAAATGCCCTTTGGACTCATTAATGCTGGTGCCACTTTCCAGAGAGCGATGGACATCGCTTTCCGAGGCTTAATCAATCAATCTGTCGTAGTTTACTGTAAGGTAACTAGAGAGGTAGTGGGGGGGGGGCAGAGGGCCCATAGTGATAATAGTGGAGGTAATTCAATGTAAGGTGGACTAGGTCCACTATATTATTAAATAAGGTCCACTATGGCAGTTAGATATAATAAATGGGTAATTAGATATAATAAATGTAAGAGGACTTCTTAGAAGGTTCTACTTCTAGAAGATTCCTCCTCTAGAATGTTCTTAGGTGATGGTAGCACTATATAAAGGGGTTCAAGCATTGTAATGAGACATGAAGAGAAGTATTGTATTTGGAGCTGAAGCTCAATAGGAGGTTTCCCCCTCGAAGAGGCAAGTGAACAGGAGAGGATCCCTTCCATAATAGGATCCATTGTATGGTGTTGCCCTACCTCAAGGGTTTGGTAATAATAAAGTGTGGTTTTATATATGGTTTCATAGATCTTGTGTGGTGATTGTATTTAGATATTTTTGGATCTATTGTGATATTTTGTATTTAGGTATTTGGTTCTTAACAAGTGGTATCATAGCACTTTCCTTGGGCAAACATTGTGGGCAAATATTTTTTATTTTTGCAGATTTTGTTTTTCGGAGAAGAAAAAAGAGGGCGGCGACGTTACAGAACTTTTTGGTATAATTATGTGTAAAATTTGTAGAAACGGGTTGTATATCTGATTTCCTCTCAGGAAAACACCCAAGTTGAAAAAAAAAAATCGTCCAAAACGGAGTCCGGAAGATCAAGATATTGAAGTTTTAAAATATGCAATTTTTCAGGGTTTTTTCCGCAGACGTCGCTGCGATTTGTTTTTATTTATGTAGCATATGGATGCCAAATTTTCCCAAACAAATTATATATCTGAGTTTCTCTCACAATTTCACCCAATTTCAAAAAAAAATCAGCCAAAACGGAGTCCGGGAAGTGAAGTTATGAGCATTTTAAATTCAACAGTTTTTTAGGGTTTTTTTCAGAAAAAAACCGCAATTTTTTGTTGTAACTTATTGTTCTATTTTTTGGGGTTTTTTCGTGACGGTTGTGGAACCGAAGGGTTCATAGGGTGATCATATGGCTATTTCTTCTCAAAACCTCAAAGAAATTCTTGAAGCATTCAAATCTCAATTGTATGACACATTGTGTAACACATTGCATGACAAATTTCATGACCTTGCAAATGGCCTCAATAATAGTCTTCGTAGTTCATTGGATAGCATGCATGAGAGATTTCTTATGGAAGACATCATCAGGGATGAATATAATCAAGAAATATATGCTTGGTATGATTTTGAGGACAATTGTGATGATTGGTATATGGATAGTTGTCATTTCTGGGATGACAACCACTTCCATATTTTCTTTGATGACTCTACTCCACCTTCTGTAGAGAACATCAATGTCCCACATCAGGAGCTAATTACCAGCATTTAGTCTGCATATTCTACAGTGGTATTATTCCTTCCAGATTCTGCTACGACCCTTTTCCACTATGTGGATGGATCTTCTTATTTGGATCCACATGATAGGTGTCAGTCTTTGGAGCATCATTTGGAGTTNCGGACATGGGACTCGGGCTTACAATGGTGGTTGGACTACTTCAGCATGGTGAATTTTCTTTCTACATGGGACCTTGGTTCTTCAGTCTTCTTCAGCATTATGGTCCATAATTATCCATGGGACCCTGGTATATAGTTGTACATCAAACGTTGAGGACAACGCTTTCATAAGGGGGATGGAATGTAAGGTAGCTAGAGAGGTAGTGGGGGGGGGCAGAGGGCCCATAGTGATAATAGTGGAGGTAATTCAATGTAAGGTGGACTAGGTCCACTATATTATTAAATAAGGTCCACTACGGTAGTTAGATATAATAAATGGGTAATTAGATATAATAAATGTAAGAGGACTTCTTAGAAGGTTCTACTTCTAGAAGATTCATCCTCTAGAATGTTCTTGGGTGATGGTAGCACTATATAAAGGGATTCAAGCATTGTAATGAGACATGAAGAGAAGTATTGTATTTGGAGCTGAAGCTCAATAGGAGGTTGCCCCCTCGAAGAGGCAAGTGAACAGGAGAGGATCCCTTCCATAATAGGATCCATTGTATGGTGTTACCCTACCTCAAGGGTTTGGTAATAATAAAGTGTGGTTTTCTATATGGTTTCATATATTTTTTGTGGTGATTGTATTCAGATATCTTTGGATCTATTGTGATATTTTGTATTCAGCTATTTGGTTCTTAACATTTACCTGGATGACATTACTGTATTCTCGAAAAACAAAGCTGATCATCTAGCTCATTTGAGATCTATTCTACAGCGATGTCGTAAGTACGACATTTCCTTGAATCCTAAAAAATATATTTTCGCAGTAGAACAAGGTAAGCTCTTAGGATTTATTGTATCAAGCGAAGGGATGATTATTGACCCTGAAAGGACTCAAGTCATCTCGAAAATCCCCCCTCCCTCGTCAAAAAAGTCTATGCAGTCTTTCTTAGGCCAAATAAACTTTGTCAAGAGATTCGTCCCCAGTTTTTCAAAAATGGTGAGACCTTTACAGAGCTTAATAAAAAAGGCCATAATAGACGCTCCTTCTCTTATGAGCCCTGACTTTTCACAAGATTTCACTCTCTGCACATTTGCTTCTGATCACTCCTATGTTGTTGTCCTAACTCAAAAGAACGCTGAAAACAATGAAGTCCCAATTGTCTTTATGAGCTCAACTTTCAAAGGCGCATAACTTAATTACCCAGCAGTAGATTAGCAAGCCTATGTTGTTTTTAAAGCATTAAAGCACTTCCGATTTTATCTTTTGAAATCTAGGACGAAAATTATCGTCCCTTACCTGATCGTCAGAAATTTGTTAGTGCAGAAAGAACTAGGAGAAAAGAGGGCGAACTAGGTCACCTCCTTACAAGAGTATGACATAGAAATCACCCCAGCACAAATAGTGAGAGGCCAAGGGCTATGCAAGTTAGTCGTTGACCCAGGACAACTAATGATATGTTAAACCCAGGACAACACTACCAAAATTTAACTGCAGTGCACAAAACTCTGTTAGCCCCTGGTATGATGATCTAAAATTATGTCTTGAACATGGGTCAGCCCCCCGCCACCTAGATCCCACTAAAAGAAGAGAACTAAGATTGAAATCTGTCTCCTTTCAGTTGATTAATGGTATTCTATTTCGTCAAAAATTTGATGGAGTACTAATGCGATGTCTTGAGAAAGATGAAGCAGAAAAGGTCTTATTAGAATTGCACGTAGGAGAAGCTGGTGGGCATTTTGGTGGAGATACCACTGCCCATAAAGTATTAAGAGCAGGTTATTATTGGCCTACACTTTTTAAATATGCTCATGCCTTATGTCGCAAGTGTGTTATTTGTCAAAAAGCGTCCAGACGAATACAGAAACCAACCTTCCCTTTGCAGCCTGTTTTAGTAGACTCCCCTTTTCAGCAGTGGGGTCTTGATATTATAGGTCCAATCAATCTGCCATCCTCTCAGCAGCATAAGTTTATCATAACAACCATAGATTACTTCACCAGGTGGTCTGAGGCTGTCCCATTAAAGGTTGTGAAGACCAATCAGGTAATTGCCTTTTTGAATTCAAATATTATTACTCGTTTTGGTATTCCTGACTGCCTAGTATTCAATAACGCTTCCTATTTTTCGTCTCTTGAGATGAGTGAGTTCACTCTAGAAAAAGGAATTAAATTAAAATATTCTACCAGCTATTACCCTCAAGGCAATGGATTGGCAGAATCAACTAATAAGAATCTGATTAAAATCATCAAGAGAACGGTATCTGAAAATCACAAAAATTGGCATAATGCACTGTTAAACGCAATCTGGGCTGATAGAGTAACTCCGAAAACTGTTGTGGGTAACTCTCCCTTCTTTCTTGTCTATGGTAGAGTGGCAATTCTGCCACCACATATTCTCCTTCCCTCATTGTAGCTATCACAGAAAATACAGGAAGAGGACTGCCCCCCTTTGGAGAATTGAATTAATGCATTATTAAAACTAGAAGAAGTGAGGGCTCAAGCAAAATGGAAGTTGGATCAGCATCAACTTGTGGTTAAAAGCTGGTTCGATTCCAACTCTGCCTCTGACAGGAACTTTGAAGCAGGTGACCTTGTCTTAAAATGGGACAAACCACATGAGGGAAAGGGAGAGCATACAAAGTTTTAGAACTTATGGCTAGGACCGTTTTTTATTGCTGAGAAATTGGGTCCCAGCTCTTTCAAATTACGGAGTCTAGAGGGACAGCCAGACACCTATCTGGTGAACGGCCAAGCTCTAAAAAGGTATTTCACCTGATGAAAACCCTGTGTACACTGTGTAAATATTTTTCCTTTGTTTGCTTTTCATTTTTCTTTGCTGTTTTGGTTTTGATTTCTCCCTTACGCTTATCAGTTTTTACTTTTGAAATACATATACCTGCATCATGAATTGTTCAGATAAAGAGAACAGAAAATTTTTTCCTCTGAAATGACTGCTGAAAGTTTGTTTAAACATCAATTATGATATGCCTCTGAAGTTTACAGCCATGTTGAACAAAGCTTGTTGCCTGAAAGACGTTTCTTGATTTCAATCTGTAATTGAAGCTTTTCATGATCATCCATTTTTTCTTACGCTGTCCCTGTTCCTTAAGAGAACAACTCAGAAGATGTCTCCCTGCCTCCGAAGGTTGGTTTATTAACAAAATATCTCTAGATCTTAATGAAGGACAGTTTAAAATTCTCTCAAGGTCTGTAATTTATTAAAATATGTCCAAAATATCAGGATTTTCAACGTCACCCCGCTTGATTAAATATCTTTAAAACTAAATAAATCTTCAGAGAGCTGTGGGAAGTGCTTGTAAACTCGTCGGGATACTGAACAGGTCTGTTGGCAGCGGGTAAATGCATGCATGACGCCAAGATAACTTCGTTGGGGTACTAAACAGGCCCGCTGGCAGCGAAGCAATGTCGGGTATATGAAAATTTTCAGATATGGAATCTCTTGACCTTAAGTGTCTTTCGTTCTGATCTGGAACTTCCTAGCAAGATACGGATATTGGAGTGGGTTAATTGGCAACCCTGTCGAGGCTATAGACGCCTGCTGGCAGCAGTGGCTCTGTCAACGGTATTGGAGATTTTAACCTTAATATCGTTACTCGCTTTTGTTAAGATTGTTATCAGTTTTCATCTTTTAAAATAACAAGCTGGAATTGTTTATAATTGATGATGATGTTCAAACAGTTTTCTGGTTGTTTTCGAGTTGGAGTTTTTCTCATTATCCTAATATGGACTTCTTCGTTTGGTAGAGATGACTGCTTCTACCATTGTGTCGCCATTGTTGGCAGCCATATTAATCTCTATCTTTTTCTTTACAAGCTGCCTACACAAGGTTTTTTGAACCCTCATTACTCGTCACATTTTTTTTTTAAACGACGCCATTATCTTTCGCTTTTGCATACCTCCTTTTCGTCTCCATTTTCACGACTGTAAGTGTGAAAACCCACAGTTGGAATTCATGTTGATTGCATTAAAATGATCTTTTGGATTGTCATAAACCTATTTGTTTATGTGGTTATAACTCTTTGACCTCAAATACACCATTAGTCACATATTTAATCAAAACATCAAACATTTATGCTTTTGATTATTGTTATATGGTGTCAATTTACATAAACTTCGACACAATGGTTTGATTGAACACATTAATTTTTGGGTCAAATCATGGTTATGTGATAATTCATTTGACATGTTGATTAAAGTTCTTTTGGATATGCGTTGTTATGATTTGACTGTACTATTACTCCAAGGCGTCGTTGATTGTACAACCCGACATGATATTCTTGCATGGTTCCAATTTACTCCACCATCCTCGCACGCATAAGCATTAACACTCTGTCTTGCATTTTGGGCTGCCTTTGCTTGGTGTTGGGGAAGCTTCGAGAAAATGGTTCTGTGTCTACCCTGTCAAACCCTCTCGTCGATTACCCTTTTTATTTTGTGCTATTAGCTATGGCACCTGTAGTGCGAATCGAACCCAATGGTGTCCAAACTTTGTTGTTGTTTGATAACGCCTGAGAGGACCTAGTGAGGAATGGTTGGCTGGTTTTTATTGAGAAGTTCGAGGGTTTCAACCTGGCAATTGCTCAACAATTCGCACTAACATTCGATGGGTGTAGAGCCAAAATTGGGGACATCCAACTCGATTTGACTGAGAATTTCATTAGCTCAGCCACTGGTCTGCCAGTCGAGGGATAAAGATGGTTTAAAAATTTAAAGGTTGACGAAGTACCCTGGCCACTGTTGTTTACTTCAAGGAAGATCAACAGTTGCGACAAAGGTATGCCCATTATAGCTCTTAAGTCTAGATGGCATGATTTGTTGGCTATTATCAAGTAGTTTGTTACATGCGAGGGTAGATATGGTCTAGTTTTCCTATACCACCTATGGTTGCTCATGAGTTTCATAGATTTTCCCTTAAATATGCCACATTTTCTCCTTAGGAGTTTATATAAAATGGCTAAGCGCTTCAAAAGGGAGAAATCCGACTCCAGCCTCTTCCACCACTGTTTAATTAAAATTATTATAGTTCATTAGTTAAGGTTGAATGGTGATTGTTGGGACGCGTTCTTGTTGAGGAATGGTTTTGCCAGTCCTGAAATAGGACAAGTTGAAAAAACTATTGTTACAGAAACCCTTGTCAGGCCTGTTTTTCCCCCTCCTACACTCTTGCCCTCTGTTGAACCCTCGAACTACCTGAACGCTACCCAACCCCACACCTTGCCTGACTCATGTTCAAAAGATGGTGGTAAGCCTGTTAAGAGGTCTGCAAAGAAAAAGAGTAAAAGCAACAGTGATATCAATTGCAAAGGTAAAAAGGCCACGCGCTAGGTTTCATGGTGTGCTCGTAACAAACCAAAAGAAAACACAGATCAAAAACCAATCATGTTAAGTGAAGATTCCAATTCCGAAATCGAACGGTTTCTAACCGAGGAGTATCCATACTCTCACGAACTTTGTTCATTTAAGCTCTATGACTATGTGATGAACCTCCCACTGTGCCTTAGAGATGACCCCAAATTCCCCGGGATCAAACTCGATAGAGGAACTGCTAGTCAATTAAGAAGTTCCTCACCTATAATTACACGGCTTGATCAACCACAGTGCGACAAATGTAAGTTGTGGCTCGATCGATATTATACAGACGTCCCTTTGCTCCAATATCGGATCAAGTCCTTGGAGGACCGAGTAAATGTGTTAACCAAAGAAAACGACAGATTGCAAGCTAATGATAAAAGGCAAAAGACCACAGGCTCTGTTGTTTTCAAAAATGTAGAGGCGGCCATTGCCATTGTTAATTCAAAAATAGCTTGATCAAATCGAATCCCTGAAACCGAGGTATGGTATTTCAAGAGTGTTTTTAAAATGATTTTGTTTGTGTTGAATTAGCATATAGGATTTGTTGGCTCAAATCACATCCATTTCTGTTTTGATTGAATGATAAAACTCGATTCTGTTTATAATAATAACTAGCTACAAAATCGTGTGTTTCTGTGGTTAGTCATTAAAATTTGAATTTTTTTTATTTTACAACTAAAACACAATCTGAAATCGTGTATTCTTGTTCATTTACAGGTACATATGAATTTTAAAGGAAATTGGATTACTAGTGGCATTTTTGAACATTCTATTTCCTTACCTGGTTTTAGATTAGGCTGTTAGTTTTAGGTAGGAATAGGAATTTGGGAGATTGTATTTCCCACGATTTTTGGAACAACTTTGATAATTTCCACAAGGAATGTTTTGATCCCGTGGCCTTTATATATGTATTATTTTTGTAAACAAGGATCATCGCTGCCTGGGGCAAAGAACGATGGATTTATGATTTTCACACTTGAATGAAATATGATACTGGTTGCAGCTTTATCTTTTCCATATTGTGGTTTTATTCAAGTTAAGATTGTTTCAATTTGTAGTTAAGACTATTATTGCTTTCGCTTTTATGGTTTACTACAGATTGGGATTGATATAAATTTATATGTATGATCCATGTTCATGTTCCAGATTTATGACACAGTAATCATTTTGTTTAAACCTGGGATTAAGAGATTTATCTTTATCATTTGTTGAACATTCATGCACGAGTTTTCACAGCAGGGTTTATCTTAATGTGGTCACTTGTGAAATTGTAAGATTGTTGTCACTATACCTCTCATTTGTTATGCCGTTAGCATTCAAAAGCATTGTTGCTTCATGTTTACGCGAAGTATTGGAAAATCTGGTGCGGGTTGGCCTCATCAAATAGTGAACGTAGATGCTATGTACAGGACGAATAGGAGATGATATTTCAGGTCAGTTTGATAGTTCATTTTAGTAGCTTAATCAATATAAGAATTTTTTGTAGTTTAGATTTACAGTACAAATTGTTATTTTTATTGCTAAGCTAGATAGTTTCCATCTCATTTTCTGTATATAAAGTTATAAAAAATCAAAAAACACCAGCTTCGCTGTCATAAGTCAATTCATATATGATTTTGCAGATTTCAATTAAAATTTGCATCTTGTGAATACTGTACATATGATAGAGATTTAAATATATCAATACACTGTACATTTAATAAGTAGGATTACTATTTTATTAATATTAATTAGCGAACTGTGAATATATATTAGACTTGTATATTGTTGCAGCAGTTGTTTTTCACTTAGTTAGTTTCTTTAGTTTAGTTTTTTCATTTTCCTAGGACTTAGATCGGCCAATGGAGCCGCTAAACCCGTCGGAGTGGATTAATCCAAATGGCTTGGGTTATTTAGACAACCCCGGACCAGATTCACTCCTCCAGTTGATGAGCGGTCAATTCCGCCCGTCAACAAAACCCTTCTCCTCCTAGTAGCCCAATATTTAACATATCTTGATAACCATCTAGGGGTAGGGTTTTGACTTTCTCAACCCTTAATTATGATAAGGTTTTGGACCTTCTAGAATATTCTTGAAATTCCACACATGGCTAACCTGATACGTGTGAGTAATGGGGGTCGATATGACATCCCCTCGTACCATGGTGGTCAACACAAGAAGTCAACTTGCAGGAGACATAACTTTCTTATATGAGCTTTGATTGACATGATTTTTGCGCCATTGGAAAGGTATCAAAATGTTGATCAATGTAAAGGGGTATCAACTAAATCTGAGAAAGTTTTGACCCCAAAACATTCCATGTGATGCCTCAAAATGGCTCTAGAAGGTTTCAAACCCCAATTTTCCAAACCGAGACATTTCGTTAAAATGACCCTGCAAGCAATTCCTCCAATTTTTTCCACTTTGAAAGCATCGAGATAGATGACAAATAATATAATGATCCAATCCAAACTAGATGGGGAAAATTCCAAGTCCTAACCCAAAGACCTATATAAAACCATTGAAACCCCTTTCCCACACACTATGTGAGCAAAGCCCTTACCTAAACTCTTGCCCCACATCAAATTTTATTTTGTCATTAATGATCTATCTCCTCACATTGCATGTATGTTCATCATGGATGCTCTTTGGTCCTATTGCAACCAAAGGAATTCGCATATAACATCCCTCATTAGTGTCATCCCTAAGCTAACTCAGCCCTAAGGACCTTTCTTATCTTTTACTGTCTCTAACATTCTCAACCTTGTTGAGTGATGGATCCAATCCATTTCCACCTTTTTATCTAAATCAACTGTGATGGTGTACGGACTAAATGTGTAGTCTTTTTCCATTTTCCTATTTCTCTCAATCTCCATGCACATGCCTTTCACTTTTTCTTTTTTATCTCTTGACCTCTATGGCCTTTTCTTTTTCCTTTTTCTTTCTCTTGGACTTTGTTGCATTGTCATTTTTTTTTGTCATCTTTGTTTTATTTGGGCCACTTCCCTATGTGACCTAATGGTCGACTTTTGCTAGGCTATTTGCAAGTGGTTGGGCTTTTTGTGTTCGACATTTTGCATGGAACTAAGTTGGTCAACCTTGTATCTTATAAGGGGTAAGCTTTTTGTATCTGTTTTTTTGTAGCCTTGCTCCATCCAAGGGGCACATTATGAAGAAGGCTAACCATTCTGTGATTTCAACCTTTTCCTATTTGTTGCTAGTGGAAATTGGCTTGGCATTCTTTGCCAAAATCACAATTTTGGATTGATGATGAAATTGTTGTTTTTAATGCAAAAATGTATTCAATGCCCTTGAATAGCCCTATTGCAACTAAATTATCCAATGTTGACATCTAATATATGCAATTCCATCAACTCAAAATGTTTCTTGCTAAATTTTTTGTCTAAAATGTCAATGTCCCTTCTTGTTATTTTGAGAAACCAAAAAGGGATAATTCTAGCATGTTTAGACTTAACACATATTATTTGTGTCTTGCATTTTAGCCCAAGATAAATCCATTTTAATGCCATAATTATTAAACATTTAAAAAGTTAAAAAACTTTAAGCACATCCTCTATATTTTTAAATCTTAAAAACTATTGAATACTTTAAGCTTTACACATCAATTTTTTATAAAATAGAAAAATTGTTGGATGTAATTACACCTTGAGTTTAAACTACTTAACATATAACATAGGCAAATTTAACCTAGGTAGAGAGGATAAAACTGTCGGATCATGTTGTCATTGATACCAATGGTTTGATTGATTGATGTCATTGATTGATGTCAAGTGATTGATTGATGTCAAAGGATTGATTGACTGATGATTTATGTAATATATTATGTATTGTCCTTGATGAGAATGCATAGATGAAGATGGATCAATGAGTTGTCATTGATACATGATGAAGATGGATCGATGTGGTTCCATTGGTATATGATGCATTGTTGGAAAAATGTATAGATGACTC